>PVIU01002345.1:0-175380 GCA_004026605.1 Ondatra zibethicus | reverse complement strand
GGGGGAAGGAGAAGGGAGAAGGGAAGGACCGGGGAGAGCTTGGGGGAGTGGGAAAAGTGGAGATTGGAGAAGGGAATAAGATATCTACATTATTGGAGTCATTTTAGGACTGGCAAAATACTTGGCTCTAGAGGAGATCACAGGTGTCCACAGGGATGTCCCCAGCTAGGTCCTTGGGCAGCAGAGGAGAGGGTGCCAGAACTAGCATTGTCCCATAGTCACACTGATGAATATCTTGATCACCACCATAGAAATTTCGTCCGATGGATGGAGACAGAGACAGAGACCCACATGCACACCAGAGCAATGGATTGAGCTCCCAAGGTCCAGTCGAAGAGCAGAAGGTGGGAGAAGATGAGCAAGGAAATTAGGACCGTGAGGGGCTGGGCCACCCACTGAGACAGTGTGTCTGATCTAATGGGAGCTCACCAAATCCAGCTGGACCGGGACTGAATGAGCATGTGATCAAACTGGACTCTCTAAATGTGGCTGCCAATGGGGGCTGACTGAGAGGCCATTTACAATGACACTAGGACCTATCTCTTCTGCATGTATTATCTTTTGGGAACCTAGTCGATTTGGATGCACACCTTCCTAGGCCGGGATGGAGGGGGGAGGGCCTTGGACTTCCAACAGGGCAGGGCACTATGCCCTCTTTTAAGGAAGCAGCGGGAGGGAGGAGGGGGGAGCAGGAGGGGACTGGGAGAAGGGGAGGAAATGTAAATTTTTTTGAATGGAAAAAAATAAAAGAATATGGGGAAAAAAAAGAAATACCATCTCATACTTTTTATTTACTGTTGTGTGCTAGCAGTGTGGCAGGTGCTTGGCAGAGCATGTAAAAGTACCGCAGCTAGACAGTCTGATTGTATGTATGAGAAGAGTGGTACAGATTACTCTACTCTTGCCTTCCAGGCCCATTCTTTTTTCTCTTTTGAACCATAGGGAAACTAAGCCCTATATTCTGTGTCACCTAAGCAACAGCACAGCTGGTTTCTGCTTAGACTGAACTTCCACAGCAGGAGCCAATAGCAGGAAACTAGAGTTCAGGAGGAGAAACTTACACTAATTCTTCCATGCTACTTCCCAGGATCTGCATACCATTTCTCTGGAAACAACTTGGTCCTTTAAGACTACAGTTTTCACTAGATGATTCTTCCGTCACAGCTTCAGTGATGACCAAATTCTGAAAATGTCATGTGGTCTTCAAGCCAAAGGTAGGGTAACAGCTTTCTACTGTTGCAAGTCTCTAGTTGTCTAGTCTTCTCTTAGCCATATTCTGAACTGTGTTCATTATCTAGATGACTTTTTATTAAAACATTCTTATTTTAACCATCTTTGACTGAATTCTGTTTTCTGCTGTGCCCTTAAGTCTTTCAGTGCTATCATAACTAAGTTTTTTTCTGTCACTGCAAAATGACAGAATATGAAGTCAGACTCACTTCCTCTAATTTCATTTCCTTCCACTATGCTAAATAGGTAATAATTTATGTTTTTTAATTCATGCATTTTAAAAATTAAGGCCTTTAAAAATTAAAAATTGTCTACTTAGATTGGTGGCTTTTATAAATAAATGTAGAGATGCTCCATGTAACTTATAATAATTCAGTCACTCTAATGTTACAACCCAGGCTCTCTAAATAGTACAGTTACACCATCTACTGACATCTGGTCAAAACAGACTAAGGATGCTGTTACAGCAGCTCTGCACAATGCACACAATAAAAAGATCCACAAACACCTCATACAATCAAGTAAAACAAAGGAACCAGCCAACTTGGGTATACTTTGTCCCTATCAAAACTAACACACATTTCTGTTGATTTCCTTAAGATTGGTGAACCCAAACCACCAGACTTACTGGTAAAATAATCATATCCCTATAGAAGAGAGAAAACAAACCCACCAAATACAAACATTATCTGCCAGAAGTCCTTTGGCTTAGGAATTCTACTGCTAGTCTCTTTTGATATGTATATCTTTTTATTTATCTGTAATCTTTACCCAAAAGCAGCACAGAAGAGGGACAGCACACTACCCTGAGGGTGGGGGCATAAAAGCAAAAACAAAACAACAAAATATCTTGGTAATTCCCTTTAAGGGCTCAACTTCAAAAGAATAACCTCTACAGTTTGCCATCTCTAGCATGGAAATTATCAATGCCAGTTACAGTTACAAAGACTGCTGGTTTCCATTTGCAGACACAGGACATGAAGAACTGTAGGTAACACCTAAATATAATTGAAGCCATGAAATTGAAAGAGAAAACATTGTGAACAGATATGCTAATAAATCTCTACCTTTTAATGTCCTCAGATTTGTGTCTGATTTCTATTTAAACAAATTTTACCTCAAAAAGGTTCAATCTGGCAAACCATAGCATGTTCACTGTGTGAGGCAGGCACAAAAAGCGTGCGCGCACACATACACATATACACCCACACTCATATACTCAACCTTAATTATAAGATCAGTATTAGTATTATTTTTTAATAATGATTATAATGAAATATAGATGACTTAACTTGTTAAATGAGCAGATAATTTTAAAAATTCCTCTCCTTTCCCATTTCCCTCTAATTCAATCCAATCTGGATATGTCTGGTTTTCTACCCTCACCATGGTTCTCACACTCAACAGTATCAGTCTCCATGTTTTTATATCACATCACTTACAACTCTACTCTATGCAGTAAGATCACTTCACAAATAAATAAAACGAGAATCAGAGTAACTCATCTTCCTCTGTACCTAACCTTACTCAAAAGAAAAACCTGTATATAGACAAACATTCAAGGAAACAAATCAACTATTTCTTCTTAGATGAGAAAAAGCCTTCTACAAAGAGAAATAAAAATTTATAATTATATCAATTCACCTTCCTTACCAAACACTCACCTGATAATGAGAATGTGTCTAGCAGTAAAAGCCGTTTGGCATCCCCCGCATCACCTTTTCCCTAGGTTTTACTCTCTACCTCCTACTCCTTTACTCTTATTACCTTATCTATCCACTTAAAAGAAACACAGTAACACAATGAACAAATATTCTTTAAATCTAAAGTTTTTTGAAAATTCTCCAAATTTAATAAAAAAGTAATAATTAGAAACTAGGTTACTCAATTTGAGCAAGTACAATATGCAGAGTGAGGGCCATAAAAGGGGTGGCATCTCACTGTTTCTGTCAAATGGCTTGTTTTCTAGAGAAATAAAAGGCATTTCTACCAAAAAGAACTAGGAAAATAGCACGGTACCTGTAAAAAAAATTTTTTTAACATTTTATCTTACAGTAGCCCTTTCCCTAGAGAAACTAAAAACATCTACCCACTACAAACTAAAGTATGAATTAGTTGGAGTCCAGCTTGAGGAAAACAGTGAGTTTATCAGGCTACTGAGCACGAATACAGGGTTACTTACAGAAACAGACTCAACTCCAAAGCATCAAAAAGTCTTAACAGAGCATAAATACCCACTTCTCCAAAAATGTATAGGGAGTCCCCACTATCCTTCCACAGTGTTCTCTAGCAACCACAAGACCATGGACAATTAGGTCAGAATGTCATAGGAATGGACTGCACCAGGAGGTACAGAAGGGAGCAGAGAGAATCCCAAGAAGATACAATAATCCAAGTCAACCCCTCCTTTTATGAGGGAACTCAACAGTCAATAAACATAAACACAGGGGCTGCTCTCAAGTACTCACAACTGTTTTGAAGATGATGGCTGATATGCTTAGAGGAGAGTGTTCTATAACACTTGGGCGAGTATAAACAGTAATATGTTATAGGAAAAATCTTGTTTTACAAAGATAAATTTACTTTATCCTCACTCACCTTTAGTTTCAAACTAAGTATTAAATTTAAGAGATATGTATGTTAAACAAAATTAGCACTAATGTAACACTTTTTTATTGTAATTAACCAAGAAAAAGTTAAAAATAAATTTTTAACCAATTAATTTTCCATTTAAAATAAAAAATTGTCACTTTTATTTGGGACTTCTATTGGTCAAACAAAATTATTCAAGTGATCAGCAGTATCTATTTGTCACTGCTAGGTATTAGCTGAGTAAATACATTTTGTCATGGGAACCAAGCTTAAATTTAAGCAAACAAAGATACTAGCTCCACAGCAACCTGACTTTGAAATGAAAGTCAGGAATCTCTCCCTTGCTTAAAAAGGTCAAATTCTCCAAAGAGTGTCATGGTATCCAAGAGTTACAAAGCAAATTATACTGAAAGTTTTGTTTTGCATAAGTAAGAAAGCTTTTGAAAGTTTTATAATTAAATAAACTTAACACTATCTAATTTAATAATTTAACACTATTTAATGCTTGAAGAAAAACTTTGCAGAGTAGAAGATTACTAAATGCTAATTTCCCATCTATAACAGAGACTGGAATAGTAAAACCCTAGAAATTATTTAACACTGCACTGAAGATTACTACAGTGTGGAGAGCCTCAGCTAAAGAAACTGGCAAATCAAATTGATACTGCAAGTAATTTCTAACTAACACATCCAAATGAAAGCAACTGGAATAATTTATTTTTCAAACACTGAACTTTCTGACAGTAGCATTCAAATAAAAATTAGCATTTATAGTTCCAAATCATATTGAAAAAGGAAAGCAGGTAGTTGTATTAAGATATATGAATAATAAAATGGACTCTTAGATTTCAAAGTACTTTATTTTAAAAAAATAACACAATGATTTTTTCTTCTAAATTATGACTGGTCACTTATTAGCAGAAAAAGACACAGGAATTTAGTGTTCTGCTAGAATTAAAGCGTCTAGTGCAATGATAGCTGGTTTTGTTTGTTTGTTCATATTACCATAAAACTGTAAGAAAATAAACTCTTGGTTTTTATTTTGTTTTGTTGATAGTTAACAAGCATGGTTTTAAATAAACTCATTGCAATGTATGGCAATGGAGGCCTGGTACAGGAGCAACTAGAAGTTTGCAATATTGAAGAATCAACCAGCCCTTGGAATTCTCCTGTATTTGTTGTTAAAAAGAAATATAGAAGATGGAGAATAGTGACATATCTAAGAGCTGTCAACAAGGTTATTCAACCTATGGGCCCGCTACAATCTGGAATTCCTCTGCCTTCACTATTAGCAAAAGTATGGCCTCTTATAGTTATTGATTTAAAAGATTGTTTCTTCATTATATCTTTACAAGAAAAGGACAGAGTAAAGTTTGCTTTAACAGTGCCTACTTCTAATAATTCTCAGCCTACTAGGAGATACTAATTGACCATCCTCCAACAGGGAATATTCAATAGCCCCACCCTGTGCCAATACTTTCTAAGTCAACCATTGGAAATAATACACAAGCAATTTCCTAAGTCTATAATTTACCATTACATGGATGACATTTTGTTATCTGACTCAAATGCAGATACTTTAGAAAGAATGTTTGAAGAAGTAAAGAAAGTTTTGCCTAAATGGAGATTACAAATTGCTCCTGAAAAAATACAAAGAAGAGATTCTGTCAAGTACCTACATTACAAAATAGGTTTACAAAAATTTAGAATATAAAAGGCACAAATTAGGAGAGATCAATTGTGGACTCTTAGTGACTTTCAAAGATTGTAAAGAGACATTACCAGTCTGATCTAATAATTCATTTAAACAAAACCTTAGATGGTAACAAAGATTTAAATAGTCCCAGGAATTAACAGCTGAAGCAGAAAAAGAATTGATGGTTGTTGAAGAGAAATTACAGGAGGCACTTGTAGATCAAGTGAATCCAAATCTTAATTGTATTCTAGTATTGCCTTCCAGAATTTCCTCTACAGGAATTTTAATGCAGAAGGACGATATTATCTCAGAATGAATCTTTGTACCAAATAAACCAAGTAAAAAAACTGTGGAAAAATATTAAAAAAATAAAAAATGTTTATTTAAGAACATAAAATTTAAAATGTGGAAAAAGTCTCTCGATTATAAAAGGAAATTTGAGACTTCATCAACTAGCAGGTATAGACCCAGCAGAGATTATAGTGCCTTTTACTAATGATGAAATTTAAAAAAATATGGGAAGACAATGAACAATGGCAAAGAGCTTGTGCTATTTTTTTGGGAGATATTAAGAACAATTATCCCAAAAGTGATAGAATTACTCTCATAAAGAGAACTACTTGCATTCTTCCCCAAATTGTACATGGCACACTAATAACTGGAGTCCATACATTTTATACTGATGCAAATAAATCAGGAAAGGCAGGTTAGAAATCAGAAGAATTAAGTAAGGTAGAACAAAGCCCTTATAATTTTGTTCAAAAGGCAGAGTTATATGCTATTCTCATGGTACTAAGGGATTTTAAAGAACCCCTCAATATAGTTACTGATTCACAATATGAAGAAAGAGTTCTTTCATATTGAAACCGCTGAATTTTACTAGATGATACTGATTGACTTCATTATTCATTCAAGTTCAAGATATAATCAGGAATAGGCTTTATCCTATATACATAACACACATCCAATCCCATGTGGGTCTGCCAGGTCCTCTAGCACAAAGTAATACAGAAACTGACTGGTTATTGACTGGAAGTGTGCTGAAGGCCTCAGAATTTCATAAGAAACATCATGTCAATCACAAAGGTTTAAAGAGTTTTCTATTACATGGCAACAAGCTAAGGAGATTATAAAGAGATGTCCTACTTGCTCTTTCTATAACCAAATACCATCACCTGCAGGGAGTAACCCAAAGGGTAATCAAAGCAATGAAATCTGGCAGATGGATAGTCATAGTTACCATCCTCTTATGATCTAGCCAAACCATTTCCAATACAAGACTTAGACTCCTTATAAAATACAATGATTATTAAAACATTTAGCATATGTTCCTTGCTTAATATTGTTTATGCTGGTTCTAATTCTAATTTTATACTTGATATCTGTTCCTAGTGTATGCAGTTTTATATTAGGTTCGGAACTCTCTTACTTAAACAAAAGGGGGAGGTGCTGTGGGAGCCCCTTCAGCCAATAGCCTTTAAGATACCAGCCCACTTGGGCATGGTCTCTTATACTATAAATGCAGCTGTAAAGCGTGCACTCACTCTTGCTTCCAGCTGCTAGATTCAGTTCCTGTTCCCAGTTCGTGCAGAGGATTGTGATCTAGGACTGTGATCTGTAAGTCTACCCCTAAATAAATAACCCTTTAATTATACATAATTCTGAACTAGTATGGAATTATTTTGTAACTTCCATCATCAATCACTTGCAACTGATTACATGGAATAACTCAATTTACAGTTAAAATCTGAAACATGAGAAACCATTGGAAAGAGGTCTGAAAACTATCAATATAAATGTAATTAGATCAAAGAAATGCATACTGAAAATTGTAAGGGAATATGATCTTGTTATTTTGACAATATGTGATATACATAGCTTGGTATTACTTGTGATTCAATCATCCACTCTGATCAAAATTACTTTTATCAGCAAGTAGTGGTGCCACACATCTTTAATCCCAGCACTCAAGAAACAGAGGCAGGCAGATCTCTGTGAGTTCAAGGCCAGTCTAGTCTACAAACTGAGTTCCAAGCCAACCAGAGCCTTTAAACAGAGAAACCCTTTCCCAAAAAACAAACAAAAAATTTACTTATATCACAGTATAAACCTTACCCTTTCATTTGCTTTGTTGCTGTTTTTGCAGCAGTTCACATTATATACAGCCAAGGCTGGCCTCAAATTTGCAATTCTTCTGCCTCTGCTTTCCCAGTTGTAGAATTACAGCAGCATACCACTTTGCCTGGCTTTACATTTTCCATTTTAGGCTCTGCCATTCCTTGAAGTTTTAGGTAGAATTTATTAGAAAACATTAAGTCTGCAGTAAAAGACAATTTTCAAAGGCAGCAGGTAAGGATAGTTTTTCTCACTCAGAAAAAAATTTTATTCTCAACCCTCAACTGAAAAAAAAATTTAAAAACTTAATTAAAAAAATTTAACTAGATAAAAGCTATAGAAAATGCTTTTTTTTTCCAAGACTACTAACTTCCTGGTTTGGGGAAAAGAAGACTACAGGGGTTCACAGGCGAAGATGTGTAAAGAGTTCATGTCTGAACATACAAAGAAGACAATGTTGACAAACAATAAATTTAATGAAAAAAATGAAATCTAGAAATAGCAAAGTCAGTAGTGTTACTGACATACAGCAAGTCCAGATAAACAAAATACAAAACTAGAGTGAAAAGACCTATAGTCCACAGTGCTGCTCACTTTTTAAAAGGGATTTAAAGATTTACTAAGAATTCTGTTAAGTAATCTCATCTATAAAATAAACATAATGATAGTAATACCTATATTCAGGCTACTGAGAGATTAAATGAGGTAATACCCACAATGGTGTTGCAGTCTTATTTATAGAGGTTGATCTCAAGAAATACTAGAATTTTTTTTTTAGCACTATGGTGTTAATATTTATAATGAGTTCCCTTGATTTAAGAAACTTGTTTATAAGAGTTTTTTTTTAAAGCAAACATTAAAATTAAATGTTCAATATAGCATCTCCCTTCAAATTGTTGGTCAATGTATCCAAAACAATACAGGCTATTGTCACTGCCCTTGGTTGCCTCCCAGAATTGAAGGTAAGATGTTATTGCTGAAGATACCATAATACACCTTGAACACAGGACGTAGAAAAACAAGTTGGAAGCCTCATCCCTGATGAATAGCTCACACAGTCGCCAACAATACTCTTCAAATTGCCAAGGGAGAAAAGTGATCAATAGTCCTACCCATCTGTAAAGCCTATAGACCACAACAATGACCAGCAAAGCAGGATATTCTCAACAGTGCAATAGTAGCACTACTACACTGAGGTTAACCAAAGGCAATCTAGATGTGCTTGGGGCCTACTCAATAAGCGGGAATTCATGCCTGGAACTGTAAACCTAGCCAACTACTCATGGCTGAAGAAGTCATGTACCATATAGAGAGGGACTTACTACTGCCACTTTTATAAACCAGTATAATTCCCACATTCTAAACAACCTTTACTCACAAGTAAGTGGATACATTACAACTAATTAAGAAAGCATCTTTATGCAGCAGCTGGAGACCATCACAAAAAATCCATAACTGGTCAAAATACAAGAAAAACTGACTGTGGTTTGCCCAACCCTAACTGTACATCTACCATACAACTCTTATACTCAGGGAACATTGTGGAACAGGGACAGAAAGACTGTAAAAGCTAGAGGATCAGAATGTGTGCTTGAGAAACAATCTTCTATATATGGTAGGGACGTTGAAAGCATGAAATCTCAATATGGTTGTCTGAATAAAGACAACACCAACTGTGGCAGTATGGTTGTGGGTATTTTATAAGGCATCACCCCTAGATGGAAAACAGTCATTTCTAGGGACAAGTCCCCTAATAGTTTATTCAGTTCTAGATGGTCAGCCTTAAACACACATATATTTGAGCAACACCAGCAGGCCTCACCAGATTATACCTATATTATATACATACATATATGTGTATGTGTGTGTGTGTATATATATATATATATATATGCATGTAGTATGTAACAATAACAAATAAGAAGTCATGATTTAAGAGGGAGTAACGGAATACAAGAGGAGTTCAAAAAGGGAGAAATATGGGTGGAGATGATGAAAATATAGCGGTCATATATGAAATTCTGAAAAATAATAAAAAATTTAAAAAGAAAATAGCTCAGAAAGTTATAAACAATCAAAACATCAAGTAAAAAAAATAAAGTTTAATTTCTACAAACATCTTTGCAATTCAAGGAAGACAACTAATTCATGAAAAGTGAACCATAAAATAATTTTCCAAGTTGTTAGCTACCTGAGTCAAGCACCATCTCATACTCACATTACTTTATCTAAAATCTTAGCTACAGAGACTATCTCTGGGCAGCTGCCCAAATGCTTGAGCTAAGCCACATCGCAGGTTTAAGGTTTTCCTTATGCAGACAGACAAGGTTACAGTCAAGCAGTAAAGAGAGAACTAGATGGAAAAAAAAAAGCAGATTACAGTGTATTTAAAAATGTGCACAGTTAATTTATTTACTTATTCTATGTGTCTTTTACATCATATATATTGATCCCATTCATTTCTCTGTCCCTTCACATCTGCCCTCCACTACTGACTTCCCACAAATAAAAAAATTAAGAAAAATAAGGAAAAATTAAATTCAAAAAAGGGAAAACTTAAAAATCTTGTGGAAGCTGCAGTGAGACAAAAAAAAAAAAAAGCAGCCCAGGAAGCAAAATAATTATTTAAGGAGTTGGATCATTGGATCTAGACTTTACTCAACATTGAAAGTCTACAAGTCATTTAAAAATTGTAATAGACACACCCAGTAACTTTAAAAGTGACTACAAATGTTTATTTCTACTTCTGAGAGCTTGATCAACTTCTTTGATGTTATTTTTCAAATATTAAGTAAAAAAGTTAGGAGAAATGTGTCATTTGTAAAAAGGATAATACTTGAACTATGACAACGAATCAACCACACAATTTAAGAAATAAAATATTATTCCTTATAGGTGACCTCTAAAAAAAAATGTGTGTAAGCTTAAGGAAAAAATGGGAATAGACAGTCATAGAAATTAGTAAATAGCTTATACCTAATAAAATAAAGTCTTTAAAGAAATTATAAAGTAATAAGAAAATAAGTTACATAAGGATAGAAAATATACAGGGTGTCTGGATTCGGATTCTATAAGGTGTCTTGTTAACTTTAAATTTTTTAAACACTAATGTACAAAAACAATAGCTGCTGAGAGACATTGAATTATGGAACTGTTAAATTAAAACAACATATATATTTTTAAACTGTTTTAACTTCAAAATGGAAGTCGGACAATGTGTTGAACTGGGGGAGATTTTGTTTTCTGTGGAAACAAAAGGCTGTGGATTCCTTCGAGATTAACAGAGATCACATTTGATCAGAGGAGACACCCTGAAAACCCTGAATACAGGCATAAAGAAATAACCCTAGAAAAACTACAGGACAGGTAATGTGTATTTTACCTGATCAAACATAAAACAAGAAAATTATTTTTGGCTGGATTCTGTACAGCACACAGCCTATACTTATATACTTATATTAATGCAGATACATATGTTACCTTTGAAATTTGTGTGCTTTTAGAGCAAGGGTATCAGACACCAATGACAAAGGTGGCCCAGGTGATCCAACTTCTCAGAGTGCATCTGTTGCAATTTCCTCAGAGCTTAGCATCCAGAACAGCTTCAAGGCTGTGAGCTAAGATGATCCAGCCTCACAGACTAGTATATAGCCAGGACTTCAAATAAACCTTACACTTTCCCATTGCACAGAAACTGAACAACAAATGATACAGCTAACTCTCTCAGGAGTTGGCCATTATCCCAATTCTCCCAGGGTCCCCTAAAGATTCCTGAGTCACCAAACAACAGGAAGCAGTCTAGAAAACATGATACCCACATTCCCAAGAGGTGGGATGGGTGATCTTTGGTCATTTGGTGGGATATGGATGTTTATCATCATGGGGGTGGGGGGTTACAAGTTGTTATTATAATAGTCAGAAAAGAAAGCTAAACAAAGGAGATTATATTCAAGATCTCTTTCTGAAGGGAAAAAGGGGGACACAGTATAGAAATGATAGAATAAAGGGTGGATTACTGAGTCAACTTTTGAACAATTATTAATCTCAAATATTTTACTTTGGTATGGATTTTTGTGTATTGATACAAACTTAAGGTTATTTTTGTTAGAATATATTCTATATATGTTTCTATTCTTGTTAAAGGTATTTTACCTATGTAAGTCATTTTAAAATGTAGTGTAAAGTGCCAGTCCTTAAAAGCTATTACTACAAACTGTTTGGGATAATTAAAAAATGAAAGGTAGTAGTTAGCCATCTATAACAATAAAACGTATAGTGATAGTAAATATGTTTTCAATATTAAACAGATATATTTTAAATAGATGCTCTTCAAACACTTAAAAAACCAACAAAATATGGCATTTAAAATATTTTAATAAAATAAGGCTTTTCATGACAGTGAGACACATCTGCTCCTAGGCAGTACCAATTTACTTTAAAACAATAATAATAAAAAAGGATAATAGGCATCAAACAACTTCCATATGGAGTATGCCTTCTTTGTGGCAAAAGCTAGCCATTTGGGAAAGAAACTGCCCTTGCCTTGACAACTGACGATATGATGTCTAAACTGAACCAGCAGTACACAAAGAAAAGCAACGGCCGAACTTTGCCAAGACAGGATAGGAAAGTCCTTTAAAAATTCCTGTTTCACAATAAAGTCTGTCAGATATGCTAGGCCTGTAGGCAGAAAATGGATGCCCCACCATTGCAGAGGAACCTTGGGTGACTGTCCAAGCAGCCAGCTGTTTCTGTTGTTTCTTTCAGTATTGGAAGTTGCTTGCATTGCACTTCCTGTTTACTAAGGTAATATTAGATCCTTCTGGGGTTTTGATGGAGTTGTAGACTGTATGTCATAGTTTTTTTTTTCCGTTATGATAGAAGGTAAATTAGGTACAGAACTTTGGACCCATCAAGATAGAATAAATAAAGGAGTATTTTTTTCCAAATACGCCAAATACAAACAGACTAAACATTGTAAATATAATTCCTACCTAATAATAGTAGTTTATTCTTTATAGTCGTTTTGTTTTGTTAGAGTTAAAACCTTTCCTTTTTATTTAGACAGAAGGGGGAAATGTAGGATAATCTTTTTGTACGCTGTGAAGATTTTTCACTCAGACTGGTTTAATAAAAAGCTGAAGAGCCAATAGCTAGGCAGGATTTCTGGGATAGAGAGGATGCTGGGAATAAGAAGGGTGGAGACACAGAGAGTATCCAGTCAGAGATGGAAGAAGTAGAAAAGCAGCATAGGCAGTATAGAGTAAAGGCAAAGTCGCAAGGCAGAAAGTAAATTAATAGAAGTGAGTAGATTTAAGTTATAAGAGCTAGTTAGAAACAAGCCTAAGCCATCAGCGAAGCTTTCACAATTAATAATAAGTCTCCATGTTGTGATTTGGGAGCTGGCAAGAGGAATGAAGTTCACCTACAGATCATTTCCTTTTTACAAGATCAACTATTAGATATCACATCCAAAAAATGAAGTCCTAAGGTTGTTTCACCAGAAGAAGGGGCCAATGTGACTACTCAGCAGTTGCCTCTATCTAATCCGGAAGGCCTGAGTTAGATCTCTAGGATTCACATGATGGAAGATGAGAACCAACTTGCACAAGTTATCTCTGACCTACATACACACACGGAGCTGGGGAGCTTCTTTATCATGAAGTCAGCATGTTTTAAAGCATCATCACTTTAAAATTTCATTATTGTACCTTTACCTTAACTATAAAGCCACTGCCTTAGAAACTGTCCAAAACTCTAATGAATGACTTTTTAAAAGGCATCTAGACGTACTGAAGGTATGGATCAGCAGTTAAGGACACCTACTGCAGGGCTGGAAAGATGGCACAGCAGTTAAGAACACTGGCTGCTCTTCCAGAGGTCCTGAGTTCAATTCCCAGCAACCACATGGTGGCTCATAACCATCAGTAGTAATATCTGGTAACCTCTTCTGGAATACAGGCATATATGCAGGCAGACCACTGAATACATAATAAATAAATTTTAAAAAAAGAACACCTACTGCTCTTGCTGAGGACCTGAATTTGTTCCCAGTCCCCAAACTGAGTGGCTCGCAACCACCCCTATCTCTAGTTACCAGGGATCTGCCTTATCTCTAGCTATCATGTGTACCTGCATTGAAACGCACATATCCACACATACATACACACAAACATAATTAAAAATCTGTAAAAACAATAATCAGAATTATTAGATAAGAAGTTCACTTGAAATAGCATTTGCAATTTTGAAATGGTTAAAAGTATGAATATAATAATCATTCTATTTAGATGAATTAATATTATTTTATAAGTATAATATAAAAATATAATTAGTACTTTTATCTTAGTTTATTTTGAAGTAATTAGTTATTTCACAAAGCTAAAAATTTTGCATAAAAAATACCATTTAACATATACTCATTACATGAAAATTCAAGGAACATTGTGACTTTAAAATTACTGTGTGCTGAAAAGCCTTTGGGTTTCTAGGAAAGATTTTAAAATACACAGGAAAAAGAGTTAGTGTTTTAATTTATGGATGCTGCCTCTTCAGGCCATCTGCTTCAAATTAAAACAGCTGTCAATGATCAAGCAAGTCTGTATCCAACCTGAAACATAAACAGCTATGTGTCTGAGAGAACAATTAATAAGCACAGAACAGTTACCCATTTGGCAATCAATTTCAACATGAGGCTCCAATGTGAAATTACAATATGTCCTAAAGGATTCTTCAGTATTATGAAACTTAATTTTAAAATGCATGCTCTATTCTTCCAAGTATTATAGGGTGATATATTAAAAATTTGTTATATTCTCTATAATGCTAAAAATACTATACCATGATGTGCAGTAAAATTATTAAACATAAAATTTAGTCACTGAAAGTATACTTTTTAATTCTTTTACATCCCACAGGTAATGACTAAAGGGGTTTTCAAACTGAACATAAATATTTCTGTACTATAAAGTGGCATCAATGGCAGGCATAGTGACAGATACCCACAATCCCATCTACTCAGGAAGCTGAGGCAGGGTGATCACAAATTCAAGACCTGCTTAGACTACAGAGTGAGTTCAAGACCAGGTGCCTAGGCACCTAGTGAGTGACACTTGTCTCAAAATACAAAGGAGCAAAAAAACGGGGGTGGGGGGAGAGATTGACATATACTCTGCAGATCAGCACTTGCCTAGCACTATAAAAGTAAAGATATTTTTAAATTATTTGCTGCTTAATGTTTTATATATGTACATAAAACATTTTTATTCTTCCAAAATTGTTTTGCTCGAAATATGAAAGATAAAGGGAAAGGAAGATATTTGGAGAAGTTATTTTTAAAGTCATTTCCTGTTGCTCCCAACTCCCTGACATGCATATACTATTGTGTGCTCACAGCAAGTACTTTTAAGACTACATTATAGTAATTCTCTTCTAACATTTTTATGCATCGGGTAAAGGCTACAAAAACTATAAACTTCCCTTCCCTTTTGTCTCCCTGCAGTGCATTCAACCACAACTGACAGGCTCTATACAGGGTGTCTTCTGACTGTCCTAAATATAAAACAAAGTAATGACAACACTCACCCTTCTGATTACTTACTTATCTTTGTACCTTAAATTATTTTTCACAATCTTGAGACATAACATTTGCATTATCTTGTATAAGTCCATTCAAAAATGACAAATTGTCTGGTTTTACAACACTGTGGTTGCATACCATTCCCTCTAGAACCATAGTAGCTGCCCCCACAGAGAAGCAAATTAAATTCTGTACAGCTAAATCTTTGCCCACATCAAGTAAGATCGTCTAAATGTTAACACTGAATATATACTCATATTCTTTCTCTTTACACTCAGGACTTTTCTGGGTCATATACCACTTGTTTCTATACCTACGTGTTAATTGACACGTAGACAATTGACAATTTAGACAATGGCCTGAGAGAACCTAAAGTCCTTTCAAGTGCCTTAAAAACATAGTATCATTTTTAAAATATCATTTCACCTCAGGAAAAAAATAAACACTTGGGCAAGATTTTGTACTCAATTTCTAAAACTTACTAGAAACTACAGAGGAATAGTTAAGTCATCAATTCCAAGTTGCCTCGACTTTGTAAAAAAAAAAGTCTAGATTCTATAATTTTATTATGACATCAGTAAGTCATTTAATGTTCTCTTCACTAGAGAATACCACCTTCTTTGAGAAAGACTCCTTTAAAAAAATTCAACAATTTCTGGACAGCACTTCCTGCTCAAACTAGTCAACAATTTTCCCAACACTTAGGGAAATACATAGTTCAATCCTTTTCTTGGTTTTGTTTTGGTTTGGAGGGTTTTTGTTTGTTTGTTTTTGTTTCTCGAGACACGGTTTCTCTGTAGCTTTGGAGCCGGTCCTGGAACTAGCTTTTGTAGTGCAGGCTGACCTTGAACTCAAAGAGATCCGCCAGCCTCTGCCTCCAGAGGGCTGGGATTAAGTGCGCCACCACCGCCCAGCTAAACCTGGGGTTTTTTGTTGTTGTTGTTGTTTGTTTTTTCGAGACAAGGTTTCTCTGTAGCTTTTGGAGCTTGTCCTGGAACTAGCTCTTGTAGAACAGGTTGGCCACAAACTCACAGAGATCCACCTGCCTCTGCCTCCCGAGTGCTGGGATTAAAGGTTTGTGCCACCACCTCCTGGCTAAATAGTTCAATCGTAAAGAGAAGATGTTGACCACCACCGCCCAGCTAAACCTGGGGTTTTGTTGTTGTTGTTGTTGTTTGTTTTTTCGAGACAAGATTTCTCTGTAGCTTTTGGAGCTTGTCCTGGAACTAGCTCTTGTAGAACAGGTTGGCCACAAACTCACAGAGATCCACCTGCCTCTGCCTCCCGAGTGCTGGGATTAAAGGTTTGTGCCACCACCTCCTGGCTAAATAGTTCAATCGTAAAGAGAAGATGTTGACAAAGTAACAAAGAATGCATGACTGACAGTTGCCCTATATCCCTACTCTTTCCTGACTCATTCAGATATTTAGTCCCACAAAATTAAAAGCATCCAGAAAAGAAAACCCTCATCTTTTTCAATTTCCTGCCAAATAAAATAAGCAGTAGTTGAATAGGCTGAGTACTCCTTATCGCAAATTCTTGGCTTCAGGTGTCAGGACTGTTTAGATTTTGCCATGTTTGTGTATATATAATGAAATACCGTTATATGGGAATCAAGTCTAGAAATGAAATTCATGTTTCTTTTTCCTTCTTTTAGATCTATATTTAAATCAGCAAACAAGATAACAAGTTTTATTATGACATTTTGATACATATATGGACTGTGCTTTGCTCATATTTACTCTGAAAACCCTCTCATCCCACCCCCACTGGGGGGCTTCCTCCTCTCCCATTCTACTTTTATGTTGTGTGTATATGTGTACAGTTAATATAAATTCCACGTAAGAGAAAAAATGTGACATTTGTCTTTCTGCACAGAGCTTACTACTGCTTTCAACCTTGGCCAGGGAAACTTCTCTGCAGTGACTAACAGTTAAGGAAGAGACTCATAGCAGGTCAGGAATAAGAAAATGAGTGCTGAGTACTCAGCCCTAAATAAGACATCGCTCAGTTTCCCCACAACAAGGCCCAGAGAACACGGAGAGGTGAGGAGAAAGAATGTGAGAGTTCCAGGGTGGAAGAAATGCTGTGAAATGTTGTCTTTTGAAGATAACATGGGCACCACATTAGGAAATCACTCTAGCTACAATTAGCTAAACAGGCCTGCACAGGATCAAGCCTACAAGATTCGTCATCATCCCAGAATGCAGCACTAACTGGTCTCAATAGGGGTGCATGCGGGGTGGCCAAGAATAGATATGCCCCAGTACATTGTTTATAAGTATAAAATTGTCAAACAATAAATGACAGGTATCATTTTGTAAAGTTGATCAATACTATCTGAACTGAACCATGACTTGAAAATATGACTGGTCTTGTTATGCATTCAATGTTCTATTAATTTATATATATAATTAATATATATTAATTAGTACAATAATATAATTATGATATTCATAATTAATACAGTAATATATAATAAGCACTTTCCAAATATAGTATTTTCATTCTTGCAGAGCTCTTTTAGGCTCTATCATCTGAAGAAAACAGATAATGACTATGAGCACACAACATGATATATAGTGCTCAGTATCAGCCTCCTTCTAATCAAACATAATTATGTATGTTTGGCCTGGGATATGGTCAAATACTTCATACTATAATACTAAAGAACATTTTCCTTGTATTTTTCTGTTTCAAAACTTATTTTGTACTTTACTCATATTCTACAATGTGTTGTTTCAGCCTTTTTAAAAAGTTCAAACCATCTTCTATCTAACATGTGATTGTTTGGCAATTTGGCCATTTCCTCAAAGTCAATACATTAAAGCTCTTCTTCAAAACTCATCTCTAAACAGGATGAGCCCTTTAACAGATTTAAGAAGGTGCAAAAGTTGAGTATATGTGCAAAAGAATTTTCTGTAATTGAGTAGTTTGGTAACTGTGACTCGTAAGAGTGCATTAATTGGTAGAAACTGATGTGATTTTGTTGAGAAGAGCAACAGAATTATCTCATGGAATTCTTTTATAAGATCCCTATGAGATAACTACCCGATAGCTAATCCCACCTCCCAAAAGGGACAGTATGTAAAAGCATGCTGAACATGTTTTATAAAAGCACTATTATTTCCAATTTTAAATTAGGTAATATAAACTCAGATTGCTCAAATAACTTGCCTTTTTAATGGGCTAAATAGTCAGATCAGAACCTGAACCCACCTGATTTCAGGGTTAATTTTTCTATTACCATTGATACTTGTTTTTAAATTGAGCAAACAGAATTTCTATTCTGTGCCTGGCATATTACTTACATACAAAAGTCTTAATGACTGAGAACTTGTCGCCAAGATTAACACAAATAGTTAACCAGATCTAACTTTAAATGGCTTATACTAGTGTGTATTCTTCATTCTCCTTTTATGAACATAAGACCAATGTGGGCAAGTAATTTATATCAAATATTTACTCAAAACAGCTGGTTTTGAAATGTTACCATTATCAGAACAAGCTGATTTGTGTCATGTTTCTTAAATTACAGAAATTGTAGTATATTAGAGTTAGAAACATCTGGATTCCAAAGAGGTACTATTTATGAGACCTTAACCAAGGTTAAGGTTATCTTAACCAAGGTTAACCACTTATCTACCTCATCTATAGAATGATGACAGGTAAAAATGAAAATACTACATTGGTGCTTGTAAAAAAAAAGTATACATGCACGCGCGCGCACGCACACACACACATATGAAATGTGTCACAAGTCTGCAATCCCAGACATATGGGAGGTAGAGACAGTAGTGTGTGAAATTTAAAGATATCCTTAGATATATATATATAAGTTCAAGACCATCTTGAGAGAACTACAAAAAGCACCACCATTTAAAAAAAGTAATACCATGATAGCATAATATTTAAACACTAATAGCTAAAACCTTTTATTATAAAAATTAAATGCCAGAGAATATATTTAGTTAAAGTAATTTGGCATGTATTAAATAGACTTCCTAAAGTTTTTCTATAGAATAATCAAAAGAAAAATGTCATGTTATTCCAGACTTTGAAAATTTAGAAACCACAACTCATGAAATATGGCACAGAATAAAATAATAATTGTAAAGGTTTCCTTTTATGTTTATAAGTGTTTTGACTGCATGTACATGAGAACACCATATGCACGCACTGTTCAGGAAAACCAGGAGAGGGCGCTGGACACCTTGGAACTGACATTATAGTTGGTTATAAATCCCCACGTAGGTGTTGGGAGCCAAACCCAGTTCTCTTCAAGAGCAGTAATTTCTCTTAACCTCTGAGCTATCGCTCCAGCTGCTGAATAATTAACTTTAACATTAAATATAACCCACAATTGTTCATTTAAGAGTTTATAAAAGTTTAAGAATCTAGTTAAATGGAACTAGTAGTTCTAAAACCTAATTTAAAAAAACTACTCTATAACAAATAAAGAATATAATTTCTGACCCCAGGGTGGGGAGAACAATTGTCTGAAGTGTAAATACTAATATGTAACTATTTACAAATAGATAAAACTATAATTTTAGGAGAAACATGGGTATAAAAATGTCTACTGTATGCATTCTCCATAAATTTTCTAATACAAAATATGGTAAGGGAAAAGAAAGAAAATCCGGAGTAGCTGAAAAAGTCAGTATCTTTCATCCTAAGGAAATAATAAAGAGAAATTTTGGTTGCTGTTATTTTCTTTTCCTGGATGATTGCCTGCAGACTTTCTAAAACACAATAATGACAAACACGTGTTCAAGAAAACAGAAATGCCACAAACTGAAGAAGGTCAGAACATTACGTCAGAAATGAACTTTGTTCCACAAAGGCACATTTCAAACATAAATACCATATTTCAGAAAACAATAGATGAGACAAATTTGTCAGAAGGGGCTAGGACAAAGTTTGACTTGGTTTCCACAATATTTAGGATCTTCTATGGCCAACCAGAACAAAAGATACTTTCTTGATATAATGCATTGCCAAATTCTTTTTGTCCCTATTTGCTTCCTTTCTGCTTCTTTCTTGGATTTTATTATTATTTTCTACTTTCCCTCGGTTAATAGTACCTCAGCCTTTGCTTCAGACCTCCAAGTGAAAATCGTGGATATTGCTTTATTTAGCCAGTGTGCTTAAAGACAAACATTCAAATTTCCTGTGTGTGCAATTCCTTCTAATTGCATCTTATAGTCTTCTAGCCATAACTGCCATGAATTTAATTTCAAAATAAATTCTACATCCTTCTCATAAAATCTGTTACTTCTTGTTGACTATTAAAGCTTGAAACCTAATGAATGAAAATTAAGATGTTTAAGCATCTCAGAAAAAGAATCTAAACACCATTTTTCATATCATTTCATTAAGTAATACACATACTAATGGTCAATAAAAGTATATGAGTTTGCCAAAATGAGTTTTTATACCAAGCTTTTTTTTAATAGTTTAAGAATATTAGGGGCAGAGAGATCGCTCAATCAGTAATTTGCCTTGCAAGTAAAGACCCTAATGATCCCCAGAATCTACATTAAAATAAATCTTGGCATGGTAGCACATGCTGATAATCTCAAAGCTAAAGACGTGGAGAGAGGCAGAACCCTGGGGATGATGACTGGCCAGGCAACCTAGTCAACCTGATGAACCTGTCTTGATAAAAAGGAGAAAGCTCCTGAGAGACGATCTCCAAAGCTGTCCTTGGGCCTTCACACACGTATGCACATACACAGAACAAACATGTGCAGCACCTGCATGTACACTCTCTCAGATAGATGATAGACAGACAGATAGATAAAGATAGATGATAGATAGATAGATAGATAGATAGATAGATAGATAGATAGATGATAGATAGATAGAGATACATACATACATACATACATACATACATACATAGATACTTAGATAGATGGGTGGATGGTGGATGAAGATGAGAGATAGAGAGATAGACAGACAGACAGACAGACAGACAGACAGACAGACAGACAGATCACATAAAAAATAGTCTAACAGTGTGTCTTTTCACTGGAAAAAGAAAATTTCATTAGGCTTGTATGAACAATGTACAAATAAGTTTCATGATATCAATATAAAAGATCAAGAAGAATGTTAGGAAGAAAGAGAACTACAATGCTGACCTAGATGAGACATCCTAGTAAGGAATCTTCCATGTTTCTCATATAGGCATTACTTTCCTTTCAATCAAAGTAACTAGTTTTAAAAATGGAACTAAAGAAATACCTAGGGGCTGGAGAAATGGCTAACCGGTTCAAGTGTTCCCCCATTCCCTTGATCTTCTTGAGTCAAGCTTTAGAGCTCAAATGTCACTTTCCTAATTTTGTCTTATTCAACAATCCTACTTAAAATTTCAATGACCCTTCTTTTAACCTTTGTTGCTTAATTTATCCTAATATTTCTTTATAAATGGCTGGTAATGTTTTTTAACATTAACTATCTGGGTTCCTCTACTACCATATCAACTCTAGGAAGACAAAAATACTTGTTTGACACATGGACATCTCAGCATTTAGCTGATTAAAAAGATACACTAGGTGCCTAATAAGTAGCCAATGTGTGTCTAAATAAAGTTTTAAGATTTCTCTTACCACTATAATTACTTCTAATCACAAAAATACTTAATTACATTGTTCTGTGTAAACTAAACTACAGTCATAACTATCATTTGTAGCCAAAAAGCTACAAACACTAATATACTTGTTTCACTAAAAACAAATATTGAAAAATCAGTATCCTGTAATAATACATAAAACGTATCTTGAGTTAGTCAGATTCCAAAAGTTCTTAAATAAAGTACATAATTTATGAGAACAGATACAGTATCTACCAAGACAACTGATCTAAGTTCTATAAAAAGTTACTTTAATAGGAAAAATGTGGTAAAACGATGTCCCAGACTGGAGATTATGAGAAGGCTGTAGCCACATGAAGTGAGTGTGTACACTTTACCTAGTTTGAGGGAGAATGATGAACGCTGCAAAAGCTATCTTGGGAAAGTTAGCTCAGCAGATGAAGACATTTGCTGCTAAGTCTGAATTCAATCCCCAGAACATATAAGGCAGAAAGAATCAACTCATACAGGTTGTCTGTCCTCTGACCTCCCAAATGTGCCATGTATGTGGGCACACATACACAGAGATAGACAGAGACATACAGACACATACATCTTATTGTAACTTGATATGCCATGTTCAGCTGACATCCCTGGGAGGCCTGCTCTTGGCTGAAGGGACCTATCTCTTCTGCATGTATTACCTTTTTAGGAACCTAGTCTATTTGGATGCACACCTTCCTAAGCCGGGATGGAGGGGGGAGGGCCTTGGACTTCCCACAGGGCAGGGCACCATGCCCTCTTTTAAGGAAGCAGGGGGAGGGAGGAGGGGGGAGCAGGAGGGGACTGGGAGAAGGGGAGGAAATGTAAATTTTTTTTGAATGGAAAAAAATAAAAGAATATGGAAAAAATGGAGGAGTGGATGTTGGGGAAAAGGGAGTTGGGGGGCAGGGCTGGGAGTAGTGGACTGAGGAACTGCAGTTAGAGAAGAAAAAATATAAAAAGTTTTTTAAAAAGAGTAAAATCCTTTAAATCTTTAAAATATTTAACCAATATAAAATGATAGGGAAGGGATATAGCTATTATTTACTATATAAATAAAATTCCTCCAAATCATTCTAAACACAAAACCCAAGGGACTGAGACATATTGACCTAACAAAATTAGCTGTTCTTGTAAATAAGGCAAACATTAGAAACACACAGATGGAACATAGGTATTCAGGCTTGGTGACAAATGTCTACTTGCTGATCCATCTCACTTCATACTTAGGATGAGCTGAAAAAATATTTATGTAAGCTAGGTGTGGTGTGTGCATGTGTAATTCTAGCACTTCGGAGACAGGAGACTCCTGAGTTGCAACATGTTGAGAGCAAGGCCAGTCTGACTTCAAATTAAGAGCCCCACCACAAAAGAAAAATTATGAGACAAGAGGAGAGTCCATTTCTCTGGCTACTTCTTTATGATCTAAATTAACTGAGTAAAAAAACTAATGTAAGTCACATTCAATATGGTTTGGATCATATGTGGCTTATGTCCACTCACAACAAAAAATATCTCCCAGGTGAAGAAGGTGCATCATGATTCTGGCAAGTGGACAAAGAACAAAACCGTCTTCAGATAACCGTCACAGCAGGAATCACACAAGCAATGTGGAGCTGTCAGCCAAAGTAGAAAGGATCAACACTTAAGAAGCAGAGCTAACACAGGACTGACATAGCACTAAAAATTAGATGTCACTTCTGAATATCAATCATTTATTTCACACCAGTTTCAGCATACAAATTTTTAAAACAAAACTTTTTGCTTAAAATTAAAATAGAGGAAATTATAAAAATTTTGGTATTTTATTATGTAGTAATTAGTTTCTGCAACCAGGAGAAATAAACAAAATTGGTAGTTAAAATGTGAGTTGTTTTCATTAGAGTAAAATATCTCACCATGGAAATCTGAGAAACAACTAGTCTCATTCTACACAGAATAGAAGTTTATTGCTTTTGGCCAAAGGTCACTGGGATAATAAGCACAATGTAATCTTTAAAATGTTAAAAAAATAAGTAAAAGTCAGTATATCAAAGTTAACCCCAGAAAGGAGCCATCATATTTAGACATTACTATCATTTTTTTGAAATGCTTAAAATATTTGAGCATGAATTTCACCAGACACAGTATTATGATATTTCATTTGCTCACATCAGTCAATAATGTTATTATTGTCAGTGTTCTAAGAAACATGGTAGGGAAAATATGTCCAGTTAACTAACATCTTGTCTAATTTATCTCAAACCATGACAGAAAAGGCAGGAAACGTTCTGTAACCCAAGGAACTCCTACAAAGACAAACTAACTGAATGGGAGTAAAGACAAGGTTGTTGGTAAACAGAGCATTGTCCAGAGATATCCTGTAATAAAAGACTGTCTGGCCAGGTGGTGGTGGCTCATGCCTTTAATCCCATCACTCAGGAGGCAGAGGCAGGTGGATCTCTGAGAGTTCGAGGCCAGCCTGGTCTACAAGAGCTAGTTCCAGGACAGACTCCAAAGCTACAGAGAAACCCTGTCTCAAAAATCACTCAAACAAATAAAAGCTTGTCTGAGCTACGGAAAAATACACATGATTATGTAAATTTAAAGATTTTTGTACTTTTAGTATTCTTAATTATTCTATAGCACTTTAGTACATGTATCAATATGTAACAATACAAATGAAAAGACAGGCTAATATAGAGGCAGTATAATACTTCGAATTTATGACAAGAGAACAAAATTTAAGTTCTTAGTTCAAAAAAGAAATTCTGCTATGACACAAATATACTCTGCTTTAAAAGGCCCAAAGGTAACTCCATAAAGCAAGAACATAGGTGAGACTTGAACATGAGATAGTTGAGTATTTCAGTTTTCATGACTGCAAACATTTGCCATTCAAGTTCCACATCTGTAAATAATGCTTACACTGCAAGGCTTCTATGAGAATGAAATAAAATAATGTGTGTAAATTCCCTACAACGGACTTGATTAGAACACAAAAGATATGACCAAACACCATCTCCTTCATTTTCCCTACTCTCTAGGTCTACTGCATTGCCTCTGACAGTCTTTATAATGTCATCATAAAAAAACAGACCTTTCAAAATTAATGTAATAGAAATACTTTCATTAAGTTATAGGTAAATAATTTTCAGAAAACCATAAAAATGTGTATCCTATCATTATTAGAAAATAATTTCATAACACAATCAGCCACAGACACTTTGGTCAATTATCTGAAACGAATTAAGTTTAAGTTTGGGACTTAAAATTTTTAAATCTGACAGTAAAATAATAAAAACTTAAATCAATGAACTCTATTGGCAACTTAAGCATATTATTAACAAAAACTTTAAATATATAGTATAATGCTTACTAATACACAAATTACAATTTTCTCTAAGAGATAAATATAAGAAATCTCTAGAGTACCCATAAAAACAGCATCAGAACTCCTCAGCAATGCCTGTGAGCATGTTCTCTGTCCCTTTCAGAATAGAATGTCACAAAACCAAGAGTGAATTTAAGAAGGGTAAACTGATACGCCTACTCTGCCATTCTAGCAATGGAACCCATGTAAAGAAGAAACAAATGCTGCTCATTGTTATAAGCAAAAATACATTTAAAACTCAAGTTCAGAGCTATCAAAGTAAATAACAACATGAAGAGAAAGCAGATTAACAAACAAGTCTACCTGATTAGTAAATTTACTTTCATTATTATTTTATTAAAGGTCCCATCTACTTCTAGAATTTGATAATTTCAAAAATGGTTACAAACTATCCAATACTAAAAGTATGGAATTAGCTGTTGGAATAACTCATCAAAGAGATATGTATTTAACATAGTTACAAAGATAAGACATTTGCTTTGTAAATGCAGAGCCCATTAGCAAGGCGGCTGAGAAGAAAAGCTCTGCACCCACACAGGCAGCTTTCTCAGGTCCATAGACTCTCTGTCGAGGTTAATAACCATACTTGTCTTTCATCTGACTTTCAATGTTAAAATTTAAAAACCAGTGATCAGCAAGAAGGATCAGTAAACGTGGTAAAAATGACATATAAGTCTAATGACCTGAGTTCAGTCCTCTGAACCCAAGTTAAAGGGCAGCTGCAGTAATGCCAGCACAGGAAGGGAGGTGAAAAGCAAAACAAATCTCCTGGAAGCTGCTGGACCATCTAGTCTGGAGTACACTGCATGACAGAAACAATATGAGAGATGTTGCTTCATGAAGAAACAAAGTGAAAGGAGAAAAACATCAAAGTTGTCTTCTGACTTCCATATGTACACCGTTGCACCACATGCCTGGTGGCAAGTGTGTGTGTCACAAATGGAAAAATCGTAAACATGTCTTTTCAAATAGCTCCACCACATACATAGTAAATGTCACTACATGCTATCTAATTACAATTGTCACCTGAAATGCTCTCCTACAACTATACAAACATAATAAAATAAAATCAGCAAGAAAAGTAGAAGCTTCAATAAAAATTATCATGCAAAGAAACAAGAACCATTTACTTAGGACTCTTACAAAATGGAAGAAAGAACTTTAGTAAACAGAAAGTTTGAAAAAGAAGTTAACCCTTCATTCTTGCAAAAAGGAATTCAGAATCAATCTTCCAGTTAACTGATAAGTGAGAGACTTCAATTGAAGAGGAGACAGCAAGGATAGATGCATCCCAAGTTCAGTAGCACTCTAGAGAATACAAAAAGCCTCTCTTGAATCCATTTCCTCCTCCATCAGTAAGCACTCAATTCTGTGTCATTCCCCTTAGCAGCTAAGCTTCTCTGAAGAATCCTCTCTTCCTCCTCCTCCCAGTCACTGTTCTGTCTGCTTTGATCTGATATATACCCTAACCACTCTGTCAAGGTAACTTTTTAAAAGACAAAACAGTCTTCACCTTGTCAAATCCAACAACAATTACAAACCACCGCTGTATCATCTCTTCAACATTATTCAACCTAGTTGTATCCTCAAATCATTTCCTCTTCAGTTTCAGTGATCTCTCTCCTTGTTTTCCCTCTTCTCAAGTCCTCTTCCTCAGATTTACAATGGAGTGATGGCCCAAGACTTAAATCTGAGTCCCCTTTTGTGCTCTGTATACACTCTCCCTTTACAACTTCATCTAAGCATATGGTTTTAAGATCCATCTCTATGCTATTGACTATCAAATTTACATTCCAAGTCTGAAAGCTCTTCTGTGTTACAGATATATATTCATACAGCAAATACTTATTAAGCACTCATTATGGTACTGGGCTTTATTCCAGGCTACCGGGCAGAAAAAGACAAAAATCTTTGTATCCTAAAGGGGAGACAAAAATAGCAAATGTACAATAAAAAGCATAATTTTTAAAAAGATGGGTTCAGAAAATATAAAATAATAGGCAGGTATTTAAAAAAAAATAAGCTTGTAAACCAATGGAAACAGATGCAAAGATCCACAGTCAAACGTTAGGCCGAATCCAGGGAATCCAACCAAAGAGAGAGGAAGAATTGTAGGAGCCAGAAGCATCGAAGACATCATGGACTGACCAGCTCAGGTACCACACCACCCAGGCCCACAGCTGGGTCTGGGGTTGACCCACCCTAACATCTGCCCCATCTATGACCTGATGGAGCTCGTGAAGAGACTGGTCCTGTGGAATAAAACCTGCAGGTTCTCCAAGAGTTGGGGCTGCCACAGGATATACCAGAGGAGCTCCAGTGAGGATCCAGTGATGACGGTGGACCAGAAACCAGAGGCCTTGAACATCTGCCAGTAAAGCTGATAGGACAAAGGGTATACTACATGAAAGGCCAAGGCCCCCAATGCCACCAGGACAAATAAAGAAGCACTGGAGAGGCAGGAAAGAAGGAGAAGCAAAAAGGTTTTTGTTGTTATTGTTTACTTATTTATTTTGTTTTCTTTGGGGGGGTGCTGCAGGATGAGAGGAGGATATAGGGAAACCAGGAGGTGAGCAGAATTGAGGTGTATGATGTAAAACTCTCAAAGAATCAGTAAATAAGTCAAATGAAAAAAATGAGGGAAAAAAAAGAAGAAACTCAACTAACACACAGAATCAACTAACCTTGGCTTATGGGGCTCACAGAGACTAAACTAAACCAGGGAGCCTGCATGGGACTGACCTAGGCGCTCTGCATATATGTGACAGTTGTGTAACTTGGCCTTCTTGTGGGACTTCTAACAGTGGGACCAGGGGCTGTCTCTGACTCCTTTACTGGCTTTTGGGACCCTATTCCTCATACTCATCCCCTTTCCAGCCTTAATACAAGGAGAAGTGCTTAGTCTTAGTGCAACTTGATATGCCACAGTTTTCCTGATATCCATGTTAGGCCTGCCCTTTTCTGAACAGAAACAGAGGAGGAATGGATGGGGGAGGGAGGCTGGGAGAAGAGGGAGGAGGGGAAACTGTGGTTGGGATGTAAAATAAGTAAGTTTAAAATAAAAACGAGAGAGGGAGAATGGCTTGTATACAAAGGAAGCTCAAGGAAAACCTTTCTCATAAGGTCACATTTGAGCCAACTGCTATTTAAGGAAGAAGCAAGTACTGTGATAATATGAAGAACATTCTAAGTGAGAAATAGCAAATACAGCTGGCCTGAAACCAGGATTAATACTAATACTGGAAAGAACAGCATAGAGTCCTGGCCAGTGAATGAAAGCGCACTCCAACATGAAGTCATGAAAGTGGCCTGAGATTTGTAAGAGCACTGTAGGTATTTAGATTTTACAGAAAACTGAAAGAGTTGATCAAAAAAGTGAAATGGTAAGATTTAATTTTTAAAAGATTACTCTGGCTGTCATGTGTGATCAGATTACAAGAAGATTATATTAATATTAAAAAGAAGAGGTTATTCCAATTGTCTAGGTAAGAGGAAACGGTGGCATGGACTAAAGAGATAGTACAAATAATCAGACTAATCAGATTATTAGTAGAGTAGACAGGTTACAAATTTGTAGAGTAGACAGGTTACAAATTAGTAGAGTAGACAGGTTACAAATAATCAGACTAATCAGATTATACAGTAGAGTAGACAGGTTGGTGCCATGGTTTGTAGTACTCACAGCAGAGTACAGTTGAGTAATACTGGCATAAGGGGACCCAGTCACCCTCTGACTGGATTGAGGTCATCTCCATTGAAGGCAATCTCTGCCTGGACCATGAATCCAATAAAATAAAAAAAAAAGTCCATGGTTGAAAAAAGGTCATGGCCCTCAGGGAGAACTTAATGCTGATTTTGGCTAACACAACATAGCATCAAATTGCTTTCTCAATATATATGTTTATATTCACAAACAAATTTTACTCCCAGCCATAATCAGAGAAGCCCCTCTTTCTAGTAAGCAGTGTTGAATTCTGAGACCCACGGCTACTCAAGGTGCTGAGAATAAGTGGCAATGACTGCTCAGTCCTAAACAAGAAATTTATGCCATCCCTCTACAGCTAAGGAAACACTAAGGGGTCAAGTAAGAGCCAAAAGATAGAGGAAAGAACTGCAAAACACTATCTCCTGGGCAAGGCACAACAATTGTAATCATGAACTCAACAACTGAGATTGACTGCACTGGGCTTCCATAAGAAATTAGATATGGGTGAAGAAGGAACGTTAAGGGATCTACTCTCACTGCTGAACTATGACTTACTGTCAGATTCTGGGAGAAGGGGAGTCATTGCCATCATTTGTCTAGCACTGAGGAGCCTACCAGGCTACATCAAATAGTCCAAACTTATGGTCAAAATGATAGCTCTGATTAAACTTGGTGAATCAAAAAATAAAAGACATGAATGAGGGGAAAGACTTACAGAAAAAAGGGAGGATTATGGCGATGGGAAGGAAGTAAGAGGGTGGAGGAGAAATGAAAGAATACATTACTAGTCACTTGGATTACAGACATCTCAAAAGTAGAATGGCTAAAATGAAGTTGTCAGTTGTCCTAAAGGCCTCATTTCTCTTCTAATCTTCCCCTCTAACTACCACACAACCTTCTTATATTTACTTTTAGCACTCATGCCCATCTAAGTGAGTTATTTTTTGTTCACCACAGTGCAGGTTTATGTGTGGAACTTGAGTTTCGTGGAAAAGCTACACCTGTGTTGAAGTTCTGCACACTGATTAAATGACCAGAAATTCATGACCGGAGAGAAACAGAATGCTGCAGATCAAGAGGCAAAATAATCTTGGACTATCTTTAACTCCTTAACTCCCGTTTACTACCAACTTCTGTATCTTACCTAACACGCTGTGGCTATTTAACAGGCAAAGCTTTTGGAAAATGATGAGTTTGCACCAACCCAAAAGCTAAGAATGCTGTTGTATCTAAAACCTACAAAAGAAATTTCCTGATCCTCTATAATGTGCCTGATATCCCCATCAATATATTTGGTAAATGCATTGATTTATGACTTCCCTTTGTTCTATGATTATAAAAGTTTGTGTACCCTCTTCTAACATAGTATTTTGAAACTCAGGACAACTGAAATCCAAGTTCTTGAGACACAGAAGCCCACATTCTGGCTCAAAGTAAACAGCCTCTTACTCCCTTTGGACCAAGAGCTATGTTTCGTGTTGACAAATTGATGTGAGAATAGTGAAGAATTAGGCTACTGTCTCCTTTGCAAGTAACAGTCTTCTTCTCAGTCATTCGGTACACAAGTTCTAACTTCTGAAGTCTTTTTTATGAACCCCTGTCATAAGGCATTCTTATCCTTTACTTCAATTACTACCTCTATTTACATATTTTTGAACACTTTTATCAACAACCTAGAGTTTACAACCCAACATATTAGTACTTCTCAATATTTCAATTTGAATGCTTCAAAGTTATCTCAAGTTCAGCATGTGCTAACTAGTAAATGACAAGTAAACTTGTCCTCTTCCTGATGTTCTGTCTTGATTAATGTCACCACACATCCCGACAAACTAAAATTACTTTTCTCGTCCTTGACAGAGCCTTCTCTTCTACCTCTCTCTTTAGTATTCAATCTATCTCACCACTACTGCCACTATCCAGCACTAGCCAGATTTGTAGCAATTCTGGTATTTTCTTCCTACCTTCCTCCAAAAGGCTATTTATATACAGTCGTAGAAACATCCTGAAGTCTAACCAAATTATGCTGCCTAGAATTGTTTTCATCATATACTACTACTACCACCTGAAGTGTTTTTCTTTGACATCTTAAAGAAATCCTGCTTATACAATAATTCAGAATCTGGTTTAAATTCTATGTACTCCATTATATTTTTCTGGTCACTTTATACTAAAGTTTCTCAAAAAAGAAGAAGAAGAAGAAGAAGAAGAAGAAGAAGAAGAAGAAGAAGAAGAAGAAGAAGAAGAAGAAGAAGAAGAAGAAGAAACAGAAGCAATTTGTGTGTGTTGTGTGTTAGAAAGACAGACAGAAATCTGTTTATTTATAGAACTCTATACATATGGGTCTATTTAAATAAGTTTCTCTACATGTAGAGGTCTTTATATCTGCTTATGACATTTCACCCTAAACTGTTCAGTGTGTGTGATCAATCTACCTATTGATCCATCCAGACCACAGTTTGTAGTCATTCTAATAAATCCCCTTTCCATATATATAGGGAAATTCATTCTATAAGTTGTTACTCTAAAGAACCCTAACTGATACACAGTCCAAGTCCAATGTTGTCCTAACCCAATAACATTGTTTTGTGTGCTTTTAAAGGATCCAGTCAAGAAGTGGTTATTACACTTAGTTATTCTCTTCAATCTCCTTTAATCTCAAACATTTAAATAAAAACTTTTATTGTAACTTAGGACATAGACATTTCTTAACAACTAAGTTTGCAGGACTGAGGTAAAGCTCAGTGGTTGAAAAGGGTATTCATAATACAATCTACACTGAAACCTCACCCCAGCCAAAAAAGAAAAAGTGGGAGGGGGTATGTGTTTTAAAAAGCTAGGTGTGGTGAACAAGCTTGTAATCTCATAATCCAAACACTCATTAAGTTAAAATGAGAAGATTGTAAATTGGAAGCCAGCCTGGACTACATAATGAGTTCAAATCTAGACTGGACTAAATCATGAGATCCTTTCTCAGAACAACAAAACTTAAACAGGGTTTCACTGTGTAGCTCAGTCTAGCCTTGCACTCAATGGGTGGCAGAGACTGGCCTCCAACTCATTGTCCTCTGGCTCTCCAACTCTTGGTTGCTGAGATTTCCCAAAAAGACTGTGTTCTTTCAGGGAATTTCTAGATATGAGAAACCATATTTCATTCTGATATTCTGGAAGGCACTCAAGTAACACACTTCCATATTAACTATGGTATCTAATCCAAAATTATAACTGATTTACCTATATGTCAGAAAAGCATAACTAACACTAGAGAGGCAATCAGTTTTTTAAAAGGTACAAAAATGAAAATAGCACAGATTAAAACAGACTAAAATTGAAACAACTAACAGCTGATTTCCACAAAGCATCCTCCAGGTAATAAACACTGCCCTAAAGACTTTAAATGTTTTAATTTATATAACCATCATAATGTAAATATTATTTTAATCTTCAAATTACAGGTGAATAAACAAAGGTTAAGTGACTAGCCCAATTTCAAAAGCTAAAAAGTGTAGCCAAGGTTCTACTCAGGCAGTCTGGCTCCAAGCAATGGAACATCAAGATAAGGACCATAAACAATGTGAAGCATGTTTTGTTTTGTTTTACTGGTACCAGTTGCACAGCTTAAAGAAATTCGAAAGAACTGGCTCCTTGAGACCTGCCCAACCCTCCCCTGCTCCAGCACCTAAAGTGCTACAGTGCTAGGCAATAGACAAGATGTTTCCAGGATAATGTATCTAAAGTAATTAGCATGAACTGTGGCCAAAGTACTCATTATGAGCTATGACAATCATCATCATGGAAGTTATTTTTAACAAACCAAGCAGAAATATAAACATTAAGCAAGCTAGAAAATTTCCGGGGAGGTTGGCATGAATCTTAAAAATTATACTTTTAAGAAAAATTAAAGAGCACATAAAATTCTGAGTTCATATTACACATATAGGCATTTAAAAATATTTTTATGACTAGTTAAAATAAATAAATAAATAGTTTGGTTTAAAATTTTAATGTTCATATATTTAGAGTGTTTAATTTTATATTTTACATTTCAGGAATGATATAAATAGTAACATAAACTTCTAAAACATTTCTAAACCATTCCTCCAAAAAATTAGTAAATGGATCTAGGCATTCTACCATTAAAACTAAAATGGCAATTTCTATTTCACTGCAGAAGTTTACAGTAGCATAACGTTCCTGCTAGCTACAGTTAGGGAAAGGTCATTTTTTTATATTTACTTATGTGTTGTGTATGTGCATGTGTATGGTTATAGGTTCATGTGCTATGGCACATGAATGTATGTCAGAGGAAAACTTGTAGGAGATGGTTCTCTCCTTCTGTCACATGGATTCTTGGAATCAAAAGGCTTGGTGGTAGACACCTATTCACTGAGCCATCTTGCTGGCATGAAAAGAGTCATGTTTTTAAAAGAAGCAGAGAGATGACTAGTTGGGATAATAATGGATTAAGATCTCAGGAAGAAGAACTATTTAGAGGCTAACTAAAAATCATATAACACCTGAAACATTTTCAAAATTGGCAAAACAAGATGGAGAAACAAAGCATAACCCTAAGAGAATTCATCAACAGATACTGCCCTCCAACTGATAGTACAAGCAGACAAAACACTCTGAAACATACAATTGAGTATACAATAGTATACTCCACAATGAAGAATTCAACTTGTTTTCCAATGTGCATGGAATATATCCATAAATTAGCCAAATGTTTGTGCATAAATAAAGCCTCAAGAATTTCCAAATTATTTAGAGCATGTTCTGCAACTTCAATAGCACTAACCCATAGAGAACAGAAATACAATTTAAAATCCCTCTGGTATTAAGAAACTAAACAACCACCTTAATAATCTATAAAATAGAGAATTCAAGGAATCATGTCAACCTGAATGAAATCAAAGATACAAAACAGTAAAACTGAAGGAATAAAAGTTATTGTGCTTTTATGGCAGATAAAGAAGCCACCTATGATATTTGTTAAGAAATTTTGATACCATGGCTCCTGATATATAGTAACCTCAATGGGTTGGCACATCAGTTTGTGACTTCCTATAAATTTTATGGAACTGGAGCTGAAGAGATGGCTCAACATTAAAAAGCACTGGTGCTCTTCCAGAGGACTTAGGTTCGATTCTATACACCCCCCTTGTGGTTCACATTCATCCGTAACTCCAGTTCCAAGGGATCTAAAGCCCTCTCTTTTAGCCTCTGAGGGCACTAAGCATTCGCATAATACATAAATATGCATGCATATGAAACATCCATCCACATGAAATATTGAAAATAGTAATAAAAACATTTTGATAGAATCATGAATGTTATGTCATAATGGCAAGATTCCCAGACTAATATGATGTCCTGTTCCTATATCCACCACCCTTTACAATATACATCCCTGTGAGTCCTGAAGGTGAGAAAGCATGCCCCTCACCATAGAAAGCACAAATTTTTCTAACTGTTACATCATGGTGGCATTACTTACCAAAAAAAAAAAAAATGCTGCTGTTACCATCATCAAGACCAAAATATCGTAGAGTTTGTAGAATGTGATCCTACTGATTTCCAGGTTGGATTAATTACCAGACTCCCAGTGTTATAACTGGTAAAGACCAGACCAACATACAGCAAATATGTACATGCTGGAGAACACACAGCCATTTCTGGGATCTGAACTCTCATCTGGACCATAAGCATCATCTACTTTATGCCAGGGTGGCTGACATATAGGTTAGGAGACGATGAAGTAGAGTTTCTGAGGTACATGGTTTTTAATAGGTATACTTTTGATCTACTTAATTGCCAAGCTCACCACATTTAAGATGTATTCTACACTGACTAGAAGAAAATCCATCCCCAGCCCTTCAAGAGAATGACTACTCATCATTCAAAGCACATACAAATGTCATCTTGTCACAATGTCCTTCAGAACATATTAAAAGGGTCATTCCAGGAAGAAGAAAGACCTTTCCTACAGATACCCTAAAGTAAAGATTACATACATGCACAGTTAAAAAGAATACATTGAATCTTTCTTAAACTCCTGTTCTTATAAGACAAAAATTTATATATTATGCTACTTAGGCAAGAACATAAGACTGTTCAATCCAGTAATTCCTTTCGTAAAATCAAATTTTTGAAGCAAAATTTCTACCTGTTTAAAAGGTGTGGTTTGAGAGCTGTATGTATGTGATATCTGAGACTGAACCCAGAACCTAATCTATGATAGGAAGCACTGGACCAGTGAGCGTTAGCCACAATCCTCTTTCTAATTTTCATTTTGAGACAGGGTCTCATTACATTTCCAAAGCTAGTTTTCAACTTGTAATCATTTGCCTCTGTTTACTGAGTAACTATGATTGACAGGTATTCATCACCAGGCCCAGATAGTTTGATAATTTTTTGACAAATGTTATTGTTATATAACCACTACCACAATTAAAGTATGTTTCTATTACCAACAAAATTTCTACAGTTAATTCTACCAACCAATAGCTTCAGGCAACAATTTGCTTCTTGATACTATAAACCTTAATTTTTGGTAATCTTACATAAAAGGCATTAGACAACATGTACTTCTTGTGTGTGGTTTATGGTTTTTTGTGGATGCTTACAGGTGCACCCATGCTGTCAGTATCTGTAATTAAATTCACTGAAGTTAATAATCAATGCTTATCTGTTTCTTAAGCCCTGCTTGCAATTTAGAATTATCTAGGCACAGTAAAGAAAATTGAGACCTACATCCCCACCTCAAATTCATTACAGCAGTGTACTTTCATTAATTGCCATGCTTCAGAAATGAGGTATAGTCACTTCAAATGAAGTCAATTCCATCTATTAAAATTAAGGACGCCTGAAGTTTTAAGTACTTTATATATATATATATATTCTTTTATTTTTCATTCAAAAAAATTTAACTTCCTCCCCTTCTCCCAGTCCCCTCCCGCTCCCCCACTAACCCTCCTCCCTCCCCCTGCTTCCTTAAGAGGGGGCAGGGTACCCTGCCCTGTGGGAAGCCCAAGGCCCTCCCCCCTCCATCCCGGCCTAGGAAGGTGTGCATCCATATAGACTAGATTCCCAAAAAGCTAATACATGCAGAAGAGATAGATCCCAGTGCCATTATCATTGGCTTCTCAGTCAGCCCCCATTGACAGCCACATTCAGAGATTCCGGTTTGATCATCTGCTCATTCAGTCCTGGTCCAGCTGGATTTGGTGAGCTCCCATTAGATCAGGCACACGGTCACGGTTGGTGGACCAGCCTCTCCCGGTCCCGATTTCCTTGCTCATCTTCTCCCACCTTCTGCTCTTCAACTGGACCTTGGGAGCTCAGTCCATTGCTCTGATGTGAATGTGGGTCTCTGTCTCTATCTCCATCCATCAGACGAAATTTCTATGGTGATGATCAAGATATTCATCAATGTGACTATGGGACAAGGCTAGATCAGGCACCTTCTCCTCTGCTGCCCAAGTACCTAGCTGGGGGCATCCCCGTGGACACCTGTGATCCCCTCTAGAGCTAAGACTCTTGTCAATCCTAAAATGACTCCCTTAATGTAGATATCTTATTCCCTTCTCCAATATCCACCCTTCTTCCATCTCCACCCTCTCACTCCCCCAAGCTCTCCCCAGTCCATCCCTTCTCCCTTCTCCCTCCCTCTCTCCCTTTCACCCCCCCACCCCTACCTACACCCCTATCCCCATTCCCGTGCCTCCACCTTTTGCCCAGCGATCTTGTTTGCTTCCAATTTCCAGGAGGATCTATATATGTTTTTCTTTGGGTTCACCTTGCTATTTTGCTTCTCTAGGCTTCTGAGCTAACTATTGGTACTATGTAACTGGAAATTAGAACACCGATTATAAATATTAATAATTATACTTCAGGTTAAGTATCAAGTAACTAGGTAATTATGCCAAACTTCCAAAGTAGGGACAAATCTGGATTGGCAGTGGTGGTGCACGCCTTTAATCCCAGTACCCAGGAGACAGGCGGATCTCTGTGAATTCAAAGTCTACATTAAGTTACAGGACAGGCAGAACTACATAGAGAAACCCTGTTTCTAAAAACAAAAACAAACAACAAAAAATAGGGAAAAATCTATAAAATTTCAAAAACTAAAAAAGAGGTGAGGAAGAAAAATAAAGAGAGGGAGGCAATAGCCTAAAATTTTATGCTCAGCTAAACTAACATTCAAAAGCAAAGGCTAAAAGTTTCCAGAACCAGCCACAGGCTTCAAGGGACAGTGCTGCCATGCAAGGCTGATGACCTAGGTTTAATTCCCAGAAACTAAATAAAGGAAGAACAGGAGAACCAACCTCACAAGCTTGTGCTCATATGTACACACATGCACACATCATCTGTGAACACACATGCCCACATAGTTTTTCAATGTTTTAAATTTTAAAAAGAAATCTTCAGACATGTAAAAAAAAAAACCTGGCAACCAGTAGACCTTAACTGAAAGGACTATTTTTAATGTATGTTATGAAGCATTAACCAGACTGAAGAAATATGAAACACAAAACATAAGCAGATCCAAAGGTGTTAAATCAAGCATTCAAGGAACAACCAATTTCAATTCTAGGTAGCAGAGAAAGACTAACACTTTTTTCATAAGTCTAGCCTTATTTTGACATCAAAAATGAATGAGGGAAGACATTTTAAAAAGAGAACATAATAGGTCAAGATGTCTTATGCAAATAGATATGAAATATTTACTAACTAAACAGCAAAATAGAAGGAAAAAGACAATATAGCCTTGATGTCAAAGAGTGGTGGCAGTTCCCTAAAATTTAATCAAAATATTCTTGGTCTTTTTTCAGCCATCTTGGGACCTAGTCAGATTTATACAAGCAGTCCACAAACTGTACATATGCTTTTCTTTATGTTTGAAACACTATCCATTACAGCTTTTCTTAAGCTGTGAAGAGTAGTGATTTTCAAATCAGACCTAACTGAAACCACAATTCCTCTGGTAAAGGGGAAAAAATTAATAAAAAAAAATTTACTCCATGGAACCCTGCAAGGATTTAGAACTTAGCAATACTAACTGGATGTTGGAATAAGACTCTGCCCTAAAATCTGGACAATTTTGTTTAAAATGTGCATACTTAAAAAAGACTCTGTCCTCTTCCACTCTTAGTCAAGGAACTATTTTCCTTAGATTAACAAAAGATCTTAATTTTGGTCTCTGGAAAAAATGAACTAGAGAACTAGCAATGTATCTCACTGTTAGAGTGCTAACCTAGTAGGCAAAAGGCCCTGAGTTCAATCCCTAGTAGAGTGAACCACAAGAGGTGAGAGAGAGCTACAGAGTCTCAATATTAACATCACTAAGTGTTAAACAACAACCTGAGGTTCAATGACAGACTGGCAGCCCAGAAGTGTCAAAGAGTTATATCCAGGAGCAACCCTTAGCCATCAAGAGGAACACTGGTGTCCTGTAGCTCAATGAGACTATGCTGAGTATTTTCTGAACCAGGATGGGAACATTCCCTCTGTGTTCTAATACCAGCCACCAGTCACATGTGCCTATTAGGCCCTTGATATATGTCTAGTGTGAGAAGAAACTCAATTTCTCATTTTAGTCCATTTAATTTTAATTTGTAGAACCACATGAAGCTACTAGATGAGTAACGGACAGTACAGCTCTGGACAGCCTATGAGGATCTCCAACAGAACTGAGCCCCACTGCCCAAAGCAATAACCTATTCAACCCATACTCTTGTCTTTCTGCTCTTCTCTATCTCACATTATAACTCACTGTCTTACCTACCAAATTAACCAAGGAGAGTAACTTAAGGAGAAATTTAAGATGCCAGGAATCTGATGAAGAGTTTCCACTAAAAAGACAAAGATCAAATGAGCAAAAGAATTTAAGAATGTGAAGAAATGGGAGAAAATGCCAATTAACTATTGAGAATTTTACAAAGACAAAAACTGATGTTGCAGCCAGGGGAGATGACTCAGAGGATAAAGTGCTTGCCAGTATTGGTACTAGAATTCAGATCCCCCATCACCCACAAAAATGGTAAGTGGGTGTGGCTATCCTCCAGCACTTGGGAGGTGGAGACAAGGGATCCCTGGGGCAAACAGGTTAAGAAGACTAACTGAAATAGAGAGCTCCAAGTTCAAAGAAAGATCCTGCTTCAGTAAATAAAGTGGGCAATGATCAAGGAAGACATCCACTGTCAACTTCTGACCTCCACATTCACACAGACATACCCACACACATACAAACCCACAAATAACACAAAAGAGGGGGAAAGATGTTGCTTGTCTAGCACAAACAAGATCCTGAATTTGATCCCTAGCACCACAAAAAAAGTTGGTATCTAGAGACACTGCCTTCAAGAAACAAATGCGTTATGTTAAAAATGAGAACAGCATTAGACTATCTCAGTGATAGAGCACTTGCTTAGCTTACATGAAGCCCTAGATCCAATCCTAAGCACCACAAAAGCAAAAAAAGCAAAATGGGAATGGAGAAGATACTGAGAAATTAAAACTAGAGTAACAAAAATTTTCCAATTTAGTAGGAAGATAGTAATAAAGAAGAGATAACTAGAAAAATAATACAAAAATCTAAGAGAGGGACTAACAAAGGGAGATTTCTTAAATTAAAAATTAATCTAGGAATTACCCCAAATTAAAATATAGGTCTCCTAAATAAAAAGACCCAGGAAATAGCAGCTTAAAGATTTCTTAAAAGTCACATTACCAAGGCACTACATAACAAAATTTGTGACTATCAAGGTAAAGAAAATCTTTCCAACTCCCAAAGAGAAGTCAGAATGGTTCTTTACTTTCCATCAATAATCCTGGATACTAAAGAAAAAGAATATTTTTCATAAGTAAACAGTATTTCATGATCAAAAAATATAAATGCGTAACAATTTAAATTTTTTGATATAATGTAAAAAACTGAAAAAAAGGTACAACCTTCCCAGAGTCGAGCAAGGTAAGTCGGCTTCCTTGCAAGCACTCTCACTAAGTCCCCAGATCTAGCCTTAGTCCAACATCCAGTGCCTGGCCTAGTCTGTTACCCCCTGCCTGCACTGTCCACAACTTCTGGGCCTCCACCAGGACCCTCCCTCCCATTCTGCAACCAACCTCTCGGCCCACCCCATCCCGCACATCCTTCATCAGGGTCTAGCACAGTAAATCTGCCTGATCCTCCCATCTATGACCCTCCTCAACTCCCAGATTACCCCAACTCCAAACCTGGATGCACATCCTGCACACCTGCACAGACCCCTGTATCCAACTGACATCACTCCACCTAAGCTATTTTCACCTGTAGGCCCAACCTCACAGAGCCACATCCTGTGCTCTGCCCCAAGTTCTTCTGTCCATTATCAGGCAGAGTTAACAAAAGTCCACAAAGAACAAAAGAAGCACCTACATCTCAACCCAAAAATACAAACATTATAAAAAAAAATCGAGAAAGTACCTCCCCCTACAAATTATTCAGTCCCACAGAAATGTTCACCACTGAGAATTCCTAGATAAAACCACAAGACACAGAATTTTAAAAGAACTAAAGTTGAAGAAAAAATCCAAGGAGTTTAAAGAAGAAACAAAGAGTTCATTGAACTGACAGAAACTGGAAGAGAAAATGGAGAGTTAGCCAGAGTTCAGACTTAATTACTATAAGGGAATTAAATAAGCAAAGAAATGGGTAGAAAACCTGTACTACTTTAAATTAAGTAAGTTTGGGGGGAAAAACATAAGAAATAGGAAAAAGAATTAGAAATGGCTACTTCTGTGGAGCAGAATTAGATGCTAAAGAAGAACCAGGCAGGGGATTGTTAGTTTTCATCTTATATCTTTTAGTGATGCTTGACTTTTAAACACATATGTATACTATTCTGAAAAACTCAAATTATAAAAATTAAACATCACTTTTACACTTAAATTTTTCTAATTTCTGAAAGTATTTTTACTATAAAATAACCAGAAAACAGGTATTTATTAATCATTTTATGGAACACAAAAGTGCTAAAAGGAAATACAGTTAAACTTGCTCATTCATATCCAGGATGAGAAAATCTACTTAGTGCCACTGAAATATACAAAATAAAATCTGTGGGAAGATTAAGTCTCATATGTGAAGAAAACTAAAACTCTGTATGCTTTATATAATAAATATTAAAAGTATTAATCATCACTTTAGCACTAAGCAGTGAACTGGAAACAGAAATCAGATTTAGTTAGCACTGATAAGTAGATGATGAAACTGATTTTAACTGAGGAACCCTAAAGAACAAAAGCAATCAGTACAAGCCTAAATTCTCCTATGGGAAATACACAAGTAGGAACTGACAATGGACTAGTGGACATTTCAGCACTTTTAGTTTCAGTTTCATCTCATTTTTCTTCCAACTGACCTTTTGCCCTCTCTATCAGGTTCCCACAAAGTAAGTAAACCAAGATAAACTACAGAAAAGGACAGCCACGGCATCCAGACAGGACAAGAGTGAAGTGTAGTTACTGTCTGCAGACACTGCTTGCAAGCACCTTCCCACACCTACTGCCTGGATGTCAGAAAGGAGAACATCAAGAAGAAAAACTTCAACTTGGATTTTGTATTTTTTTCAGAAAGTGTTTTGAGAAATAATTTCCTTAAATATGAAGGAATTGGCAAGCCTTTTCTACAGAACTCTTTAAAGCATAATACTACAGGGGATTTTTAAGCAAAGCATTACAGATACCAGTTGATAAGTAATAAAATTCAAATCTTTCTCTCTCCTATCATTTCTGATAGCCAGCCGATGGTAGCATCTCACTGTCCCTGTTTCACAGCACTGTCATACTAAAATCAATCAACTTTTTATAACTCGGAATTTTTTAAATTTTTATTTATTTATTATGAATACAATATTCTGTCTGTGTGTATGTCTGCAGGCCAAAAGAGGGCACTAGACCTCATTACAGATGGTTGTGAGCCACCATGTTGTTGCCGGGAATTGAACTCAGGACCTTTGGAAGAGCAGGCAATGCTCTTAACCACTGAGCCATCTCTCCAGCCCCTATAACTCAGAATTTTAAAATAACTTCCAGAGCAAATGTTTTCAATACCAATGTACTGATCCTCTGAAACTAAACTTGTCATTCAGCACAAATGATTACTAGCATTAACTAACATTTCACACACACACAAAAAAAAAAAAAAAAAAACAAAAACAAAAAACAAAAAACTCCTTCTCATTCTAATCAGCACTACTAAACATCCGGGTCCACATGGTGACCTATCAGACCTACAGAAGAGTGAGGAGCCATGATCTCTAATATACAAATTACAAGGAAGGGAAAAGACCTAAAATTCCACTGTAAGGTGACCCCACCTAATGCCTACTCCTTTAAACTAACAGTATCACAATTACTAGAAATGGCAAAAATTAGTAACAATTCTTAAAAATATAAACGTGTATTTTTGAGTATTTAATACTACATTTGTCAGGGAAGTTACCCTATTGAAACAGCAATATTACAAACTCTAGAAAACAAATTATCTCTTTCACTAGCTCAGATTCTAAGATTTTAGTATAGAACTTTTTAAATTCAAAAATGTCATCTTTGTTAATATCATTCTCATGGGTTTCCCTAAACAACACTTTATGTTTTAAAAATGAGGAGCTATTACAGGGAGAAACAGACTTCCTACTAGAGTTAACCGGATAGGAGGTAAACTTAGTGAGGCTTTCGTAGGAAGCAAATAAGATCATATCACTGGCACAGTGTAAACTGTAGTAACTGAACAGCATTAAGACCTGGTGGAAAGTCATACAGGAGCCAAGCGTTTCTAATACAATCTAAAGAAAAACCTTCAAGTAACTATCGAATAATTCATTAGTAATCAACTGGTTGAAAACTAGATTTTTAAAAATAACCAACAAACAAGGAACAGCTTTTCAAATGATTTGTATCACTTAACTAAAGGAAAAGATGCTTCCATAGGAAGCACAGATGCAACTTGTTTTTTTTAAGAAAGGTGCCCTGGTGATGGAATCTGGCTTCATTTTCCATTGTAGGGAGCTTCTTCCCTTACCCATGGGCTTATCAGTGCAGGGTGAACTGATTCCTTTATCCTATCATATACATATACCAGTCAAGTTTGAAAATGTCCGAACCTCTACAAATCCAAAGAGGTGTGGCCAGGACTATGTGGATTTCAATGGTGGGGGAGAATCCCAGTAAATTTCAAGTAACTATTCAATTTGTTCAGTCTTGGAATGTGTGGACTTTTTATTCGAGAGAGCCAGAAGAATCACAAAGTTCAGCTAAGCCACAAAAACAAACAAACAAAAAAAAAAAACCACCCAAGAACCATTCCTCAAGAGGACTCCTCTTAGCCTGGCTCAGAGTTTCCAGAGACGCCTGTTAAGTAGTCAAAAGAAAACTGATATTCCTTAAGACTCATCTAGCCAGTCAGTTTCTTCCTCCTGCACTAGGCAACACTGGCTTTAAAGTAAAGCAAAATTAGGGTTTGATTTGGTTTGGTTTTGGAACAGTCTCCCTATGTAAGCCAAGGTGGCTTCAGATCTGATAGCTCCTATCTCAATGTCTTTAGTGCTAGGATTGGAGGCCTGTGTCTAGTGGCTCTCAAACTCTCTAAGCTTAAATGTAAAGAAGAAAACTATGGCCTATTTTGATAACTATTGCATCGATGTTAAAATGGAAGCGATGATAAAAATTTAAAGTAGCAGCAATCAGTCTTGTGCATAGCAACACATGAGTGAGGGGCACACTATTTACATCACTGTATGAGACCAGCATGATCGAAAGACCAGTACTGACTTGGACATAAAACAATTCCAGGCCAGAATCTATTATGAGCATAGATTTAAAAAATTAAAAATCAGAATAAAATGTAAGAAATAACAAAATATAAAAAAACATAACCTACTAGAATTTACTCTAGAAACAAACATTTGATCCAACATTCAAAAATAAAGTAACTCATCACATTAACAAAATAGAGGAGAGAAGTTATAGGATTATCTCTATCAACACAGGAAAAAGCACTGAAAGACTTAACATTCACTATTCCTTTATTTAAAAAACAACTGTCAGTACCCTAAGATGGAAGAAAACGCTCTTATCTGATCAAAGGTATCTAATATCAATAATAGTAACACATAAACCACTTATAGCTTGCACCAATCTCAATGGTAAAACAGAATATTTTCCCCTGTTAAAGTGAATAGCGGGTTATTCAATAACATCGCTTCTAGGCAACATTAAACTATAGGTTCTAACCAAGAAAACAGGTGACAAAATTATGAGAAAGTACAAAGATGGGATACAAATAAGACACATTAAGAGACAACATGAATACATAAAAAAACCAAGCAACTCTACAAATAAAAAGCTATAAAGAGTAAGTTCGTTTAGTAAAGTTTTTGATACAAGTTCATAACTTACCCACCGCATTTCTATGTACAAACTAGTGAAATATAAAATTTATGAAACATTTGTTATGTGATAACAAAAAAGCAAATGCCAACAAAGGAAACAGTAAAACAGTAAGTAAAAGAAAAACAAAAAGCTATAAACATACCATGGCGTTTACAGAGTCAAAGGGCAGGTACATGATTAACCGCAATTTTCCGTAGTCATACCAGTTGGCTAATCCAATGATCATAGGTGAGTGCACCAGTTACTTCACATCCATAGACACTTTGAGCAAAGTGTTCATGTGTTCTGTACAGTGTGTGGTTGTGTCTCCTTATTTCTCTAATTTGTGTCTCTATGATGTTAGTAATGCTTGAGTACATTTTATGTAAAGTCATTTTCCATTTGAATATTCCTCTTGAAATATTTGCTGATTTAAATTGCTTTGTGTGTCTTGAATGTGTTAATATTAGGTCTTTACACTACTTTTGTACCCTTTGTATAAAGCCTTCGTTGGACTGTCTTTTGGTCTGTGCCATATCTTCATTCTGGCAGTGTAAGTCCTTTAACTTTTTTCTTTAAAATTGCCATAAAATTGAAATTAAAAAAAAAAGAAGTGCATCAGAGAAATGCAAATTAAAACTATTCTCTGAGTCCATCTTGTCCCAGAGATAATGGCAATCATCGAGAAAATAAATGAAAGAATCCTTATTCACTAGTGGTAAGCTTATTAGCCATTGTAGCAACAAAAACTAAAATAGCAGAGGGGGCGAGAGATGGCTCAACTGGCAACTGCCTGCCACACAAGCATGAAGACTTGAGTTTAGATCCCCAGTGCCCACAAAAAAAAAAAACAGACAAACAAACAAATAAATATTAGTATAGTAGGGCACAATCCCAGAACTGACAACGCGGACAGGAGGATGCCTGGGATTTGCTGCCCAGCCACCCTGGCAGAATAGGTGAGCTCCAGGTTCAGTGAGACACTCTATCAAAAACATAAGGTGGAGCACATTAACAAAAGCCTGTACAAGTTAGACAATTTTAACAACTGGCTATGGACCAGGCCTTATTGCTGCTGAATTAATGGCAGATTGCAGGAGACGGAGAGGCATAGCATTCTACTATACACTTATTAGTGAGCATGCTAGGCCCTACCAGATAGTTCTAAACCCAAAGTCACACAAACCTAAGTTAAACTGTGAACCACAAAACAAAGAAAATTAAGAAATGAGTATGGGGAAAAGATTTGTAAGAAAGAAGTGGAGGGTAAGAGGAGTGGGAGGGAAACAAGAGGCAGGGGTAGACTAACTGTATGTGCATTATATAATTGTGTGAAATTGTCAAAGAAGTAAACTGGTTAATAAAAATAAATAAATATATAGATGAAGTAGTGACTGAGGAAGACACAAAACATTGATCTCTGACTTCCAGACACTCAGGGGTACTGATACAGAGGAATATGTAAATAAATGTAAAAATTCAAAGAAGAATGTCTTGAAAGCAAAAATAATACAAACAAATCAAATATTATACACAATATATTACAAGTAGTACTATACACACACACACAAATAATACAATCATGACACAGTGATGTGCTGTGGAATAATCCCTGTATATTCTGTAAAGACTTTTCTCTGTGATTGGTTTAATAAATAAGCTGACTGACCAACAGTTGGACAGGATAAGGTTAGGTGGGAGAACCTGAATAAGAACACTGGGAAGAAGGGAAGAGTCAGGAGTCTCAAGCCAGTGCAAGAGAAGCAAGATGGATATGCCATACTAAGAAAAGGTACCAAGCCACATAGCAAAGCATAGATAAGAAATATGGGCTAGGTAGTAACAAGCCTGAGCTATTGGCCAACCATCTATAATTACTACTAAGTTTCTGTGTAGTTACTTAGGAGGGCCTTGCAGGACACCTACAGTAATGACTAAACCAGTCACTGAATACCACTGCTCAGTTCTATGCCTGTCTTGTCTGCCCCTACATCTTGATCCTATTTCTTTTGCCTCCATGTTCTGGCTAATATTTCTACTTTAACCAATGTGGTTATTTTTTTTCTGCTGTGCTACTGGGATCTTTTGTTTTCTTTACCATATTTGGATGTCCACCTAACTATCTTTGAAACATACACACACAAAAGACGTCACTGGACTTCACTGTTCCCTAAAACCACTTCTCTTGGAGTCTACTGCTACTTTCCTTAAAAAGTACATAGCCATCATTTCTTGCTCCCAAATGTATATCCACTATTGAAGGTCATCAGCAACTCCTAGTCGTCAAATCCCACTCTCTTCCCTAGCTACCACAATTACTATTAAAACAAAACTTTATCTTCTGTCAGTGCACTGTTTCCTCCTAACTTCTTGAATTACATCTTTACAGGGTATTTTTCCTCGTATGTAGATTTGGAGATCAATTTCCAGCACACAAACAAACAAATAACATCTCTTCCCACATAAAATATATTGATTTGGAATTTGCAGTATAAATATCTGGTCCATCTTATTGCTCAGGCTGTTACATAATTTCAAATTTGTATATATATAGTTAAAATTAAGGACCTATTTCATGAAATAATGGAGTCTATTAACTGCATTACTTTAAAACCACATTAAACCTAAGTTTCCAAATTTTTGAAATTATTTGAACAGTTTAAAAATACATACATATATCATGCTTTTTGTTGTTTGGGTTTTTTAAATCAAATAATATAAAGGACATGACATAAGATTATTTTTTCTTAGTTTTGTAGCTGTATGTAAAAGGTATAGAATTGAGGGTGTTGGGAAGTGTTCATTATTTGTCAGGCATAGGTCTTGGTCATGGAGATAGAGTCATGAGCAACCTCACCAAAGCCTGCCCTTATTGTAGAACTCAAATTCTAGTGAGGAGATAGAAAATAAGCAATAAGCATATATACGAACACACACATATGTGCTATCACATAATATCTGTTATAAAGGAAAATAAGAGACGGTAAGATAACAGAGGGGTGTAGAAAGTGGTATTTCAGAAAGGTAGTGAATGCCAGATAGCATATACAAATATTGCTTCTGGTCAATGTGTTTAGAAAAAATGTTTTCTGCAAACAAAAATGTGTTTACTAAGGTAAAAATCACTTAAAATTTAATTAAAGCACCATCTACTTACCTTGGTTTTCTAGCCTTTAATATTTACTAACACCTGACTATAAGTTTACTGCATAATTTAAATAAAATTTTGTAAGGTTGTGTCTACATCACATTGACAGAGTTCTCAATCTACTAACAACTCTAAATAAATGTTAATGGCCTCCGTTTGGGGCATGGCTTTACACTGCATTATTTTGTGTATGCCTTGTATGAACAAAGAAGAAGATGACTTACCCCACTATTAAATAATCACCCTACCATGCAAATTATAGACTGAAGCTTCTGTTTTCTTTCTCCAAATTGGAGGTATATTTTTTCACATTGGAGCATCCACACACACTATAAGGCATTTATTTTAGATATATGATTCATGAATAGTTCATGGACATATACTTGCACAGTCACCACCTCGGTCTGGAAATACCTATTTCTAACATTTCAGAAGAAATTTTCATTCACTCTGTGAGTCATTATTGTTGATACTGTTCTAATTTCTGTGGTTTCCACTTTCTGATTTTGAACCGTGAGGTTTGTCATCTTTTAGATCCATTATTTTCGGAAAATGATGCCTATAAAATTTATCAACATTGTATCACTAGTTTTAATTCTCTATATTCTGTGGCATAAATTTATCATGCTATTTATTTACTCTTTAGTTTATGGACATTTGGTTGTTTTCATTTGGGCAGTCAGTAATAAATACAGCTATAACAGATACTCATACAGCTTTTGTTTGAACCACTTTTGTTGTAAACCACTGTTGTGGAATATTTGTTTATACTGTAAAGATGTATTTCTGCCTAAGGCACCTTCTAACTGGTTTAATAAAGAGCTAAAATGGCCAATGGCTAAGAAGGAGAGATAGGCGGGGCTTTGGGCAGCAAGAGGAAACTCAGAATGAATCTAGGTGCACGAGGGACACCAGCAAGAAGCAGAACGACTTGGATACACAAAATGGGATAGAGGTAAAAGCCACATGGTAGAATGTAGATTAATTAAAAAAGATGGGTTAATAAAAATATAGCTTAATTTAAATTATAAGAGCTAGTTGAAAAATAAGCCTAAGCTAAAGGCCAAGCTTTCATAATAATTCATTATTTGGGAGCTGGCTGGTGGGACAGAGACTCATTATAAACTAAGATTTAGTGCTTCTTAAGTTTGCTGGACTTGAGCATCATATAATTCATAGAGATCTCTTCAAAAGAGAAAGAATACAAATCAAAATTTGATACAAGTATAAAACCAATTTACACTGAGAAAGAGTCACAGTATCACAAAAATCCATGAAAAGAATTTTTTATCAATAATCCCCTCAAAACACTTCTACCATTTATTGCTTCTACATTTTATTGGATTTTATTACATATCTTTTGCAAGCACTCTTTATATGGTAAGAATATCACAGATTTTTCTATGAAAAAAAATTACAATTTTCCAAAAACTGAGTTATTTATATTTTAGAAAATAGTCTGTGATTCTCAAACTGTTGCTGGTTATATCATGTAAACTTTTGGTACTGCTATCAAATTTAAAGAAACTCAATTGTTTCTTTCATTTGTACAGTATCAAACCAAAAAGGTTTTTGCAGACTAGCTTCTAGCTCTATTTATTTCAATCTTAGCCTCTACCACATTCTTCTAGTGCCAGGCAGAAGACAATAGTTTCACCACTCTAAGACACATGGCCTTGCATCACTGCATCCTAGCTATGAGTCAGCAAAATGGGTACACGAATGTCTCCAGATGTCATTCCATAAAAATACTATAAAATCACAAAGGTTGAACATATAATAATCAACTTTTTAGTGGTGTGAAATGATAATGAATTCAAGAGAAATCATACTTTTGAATTCTGAATTTTTACCTTTACTCAGGCTAGTGACATACAGTTCTGTAAGGTAAGCTTACACAACATAGGACAGCAGTAGTCAACTAGAACTCCCAATCATCAGAATCACAAATATAAACAATCACTGCCCTATTGTGTATAAAATTATTTCAGTTTTGGGATACTTGCCTACAAAATGACCAGCTGTGTCTCCTGAATTCATACAGCCAGTATTTTTCACCTTCAGTATAATATTCCATCAATTACATAAGACACTCAATACTTTATCTTAAAATAGGCTTTATAGTTAGATCACTGTACCCAACTGTGGGCTAATGTAGTATTCTAGGCATATTTAACAAGGCTTGATAATGATGAGCTATGATGTTTGGTAGGTATGCTGATTACAGTGCATTTCAACTTGTATTTTCAACCTATGGTGGCTTTGTTGTGATATATTACATGGCAAGTCAAGATGTATGTGTACTCAGAAATAGCAGGAGAAAAGCATAAATCTATGCCACCTAAATGAATTGTATACCCCAAACTCAACTTCCCCTTTCCTGAATTCTCAAACTGCCTAAACATCACTCCAATGCTACAAGCCATGAAGAATGCAAATTAATAACAATATTAAAATACTTTTTGAAAATTTTAATCTCACCCATTATTAAATGTCAATTGTGACTTTCAAAACAAACAGTCTTCCTTTCTAGGATCTAGGGACTGTATCATCAGCCTGATAGAAAAAGAAGTTTGCATTCTACATGAATTCCAAGGCCAAAATCCTTCGGACACACAGCTATCAATAAAACATACTGAATAAAAAGGTATATCTCTTGCCTCACACTACTTCCAACATCTTATTGGCCTTTTCTACCTAGACAAGTGCTGAAGGAATTCCTACAGCCAGTAGCCTTTAAGTTACCTGCCCACTTAGGTGTGGCCTCTTATACTATTTATGCTGGTGTAAAGTGTGCATCCGGCCTCTTTTCCGGCTGCGGGACAGCAGTTCTCCATTCCAGCAGAGGATATTGATAAATAAATAACCCTCTATTATTCTCAATTCCGAGCTAGTGTGGGATTTCTTTTAAGCATCTTTCTTCAGACAAGAAATATAAACAACAAAAACTGTAGTGATATTTCATTTGTACTTTAATAAATAAAGCACGCCTGAAGATCAGAGATTAAAACAACCCACTGGTCAGCCTTATAGACCAGAGAGTGGAGATACACACCTTTAATCCCAGTAGCCACACTAGTTTGCCATAGAAACCAGGAGGTAGCGGTGCATGCCTTTAATCCCAGCTCTAGAGAGGAATGTAAAACCGGAGGTGACATCTCTCAAACACAGTCTCATTCTGAGATTCCTGGAGGCAGGAGCGCCATTTAGTACTGAGATAGAGCCAGTGGCTGGCTGTTTGTTTTTCTGACCTTCGTCAGGTTGAACCCCAGTATCTCTCTCTGGGTTTTTATTAATAGTGCTACAAAAAACACCCCATAATATTTATGATACTCTCAACTTCAGTTTAATGTTCAATGTTAAGTTTAAATGAGTAGTTAATAATATTAATAGTCATTAAGAAAAGAGGCACAATTGAATTGTGGGCCTCAATCAAGCCAAACACAAATTATTATACCTCTAAAATCTTAAAACTTCCTTCTTGAAGTCAGGTAGCCTATCAGCCACATGGATCTAGTTTGACAATTTATCCAGAATCATACTGATTACCCTACACAAAGATGCCATATTAGAAGAAGTCAATACCCTACTGTTAGCTAGCAAAGAGGAACAGTAATATGTTCTTGATAACAAAAATAAATAAAATTAAACATTAATACCAAGTAGCAATAAATGGGCCTGTACAAATTATCTTAGTTTGTATACAGAACATACTCAGACAATTCAGAGTACATATTCCGTCATGTAGCCATGCTCCACTGAAAGACCTCATTGTAAACATACAACTGAACAAGAGTTCCCAAATAAACAAGACAAACTACTGACGTGTCAGCAGTTAGACACAGGTAGAGACGTATTTCTATTTGCTTTCAGTTCCTAGGATTCAGTGTCCATTTTTCTCTAAGCCTAAAAACATGCAACTCTGATTTCCTGAAGAGTTTATATATAAAGGATCAATGGATTGCTTGAGACATAAAAAGTAATTTCAAGTTTTAAAATATCTAATTTCTTGAAAACACTCAAGTTTTCCCTATGGTTAAAAACAAGTAAAAGTAAAAATTATAATTTCTTTACTAGAAACACCACAACTTCAATATAAAAAATGAAAACATATATTTTACAGTTACCAGCACAGAGCTAAAATTCCGAGTGTAGATTTTGGGAAAAATGTTCCTTATCAATTCTTATTAATAATATACTAAACTATATATAGTAAAAAAAATTACATGTTTTGTATTGTCTAATAAAGACCAATTTGAGAAAATGCTGAGTAGTACTTCTAATTAGTGTAGATTTTACCTTCTGAATCAAAATACTAATCAACTGAATATTAACAAACTGAATTGTAAATCTACCTGACCAATGAAAGAAGAGGCAAAATAAATGCTTGTTAGACAAATTAAAGTAGACAAAGTGGAATTTCAGAGCTTTTTTCATAGCTCCTTAATCTCATCATAGTTCAATTTATGGACCAAGTTGGAAAGTTCCTTCAGGAACTTTTTGTTTTAATATTTATTTATATATTATATATACAATATTCTGTCTGTGTGTATCCCTGAAGGCCAGAAGAGGGCACCAGACCTCATTACAGATGGTTGTGAGCCACCATGTAGTTGCTGGGAATTGAACTCAGGACCTTTGGAAGAGCAGGCAATGCTCTTAACTGCTGAGCCATCTCTCTATCCCCCTTCAGGAACTTCTATCTAGTCTTGGATCTATCCAGATATTCTTCTGCTGTTTCTGGGTACAGATACATTTTGACTTGCAATGTAGTTATTCTCCAGTAAACCCATCACAAGTTGAAAACACAAGATAAAATGCACTTTAATCCTCTTAATCTACCAAACATCATTGTTCAGCCCAGCCTATTCACTTACATACCTATTAGCAAAAAGAATATCTGGGAGATATTTTGAGTGGATTTAATAAAAGTATCATATTACAAAAAAATCAGCATAACTAAATAATAAGCTTACATTTGGGGATTTTTAATTTTTAACTACTTACTGTGTATGAGTATTTAAGCACACAGGTCTACATGTCACAGGAAAACTTTCAGGAAGGTTCTCACTCTCTACCTCTTTAAGGCAGGGTCAGCTGTTTGAAGGCACAGGCTCCAGTCACAGAACCTGTGTCCAAAATTGCATTGAGCCATCCCCTGTCCCCACTCTAAAAATCATTTAATAAAGGTATGGCATATTTGTAACAAAATTAAGTTAAGCAGATACTGTCATTTTTACATCTTTAATTAGGTATAAAGGTCATTCAATTTTAACCTTCCAGTCTAAGTTTTAGTCACCACTGGAAAAGACTAGATACTCTACGTAATAAGTGTTTTTATTAATCCTTTGAGAATTTCGTACAAGGTATTTTGATCATATTCACCCCCAGCTATTATCCCTAACTCCTCCCATATCTGCACTTACCTCCTCCATGTACTACTAACTTAACATTCCTTTTTTTCTTAATTTAATAACCCAGTAACTCCAATCTGTGCTGTCCATGTACTTCTGGGTTTGGCAGCATCCTGTGGATATTTTCTTATCACTTAAAATTCTGAATATCTCAAATTATTTTAGTGAAAAATTCTTCTACAAGTTAAAAACTAACCACTATTTCAAGAGTTTCAAATTAATTACAGAACCTAAATAAATTGTATGAATAACTAACATCATTTTCTTTACACTGCCAGTAGTCTTTGAAGACCCTAAAGATAACAAAGCATAAGAAGGCCAGAACTCATGAAAGAACTTCCACCTTTAATGTGTGACCTGCCACATGAGAAACAGGCATCCACCATATCTGAGTCACTGTATGTTTGGCTGTTGTCACACCAGGCCAGCCTGAATAACAACAGAGCAATGAAACAATCTCTGGGTTTCATTTTTCTAAATCTTTCTGATTTGTTTCATCTATTACAAAAACTGGTTCGCTTGCTATTAATAGGTTTTTCTTAGCTATATACTGTGTGTATTGATTCTCTATATAAAGTATGATGAAGTGTGGTTTATTCCATACCAAATTTAGGTCACTGTAGCTACTGATTTATGTCATCTGTACTAACTGTAGAAAGTCCTCTGTTCAGGTAACAGTAACTTCTATGAATTTATTTAGTAGGAGTTTATTAAATGCTGTTCAAATTTGCTTTCTGTTGCTGTCATAAACACCATACCCAAAAGCAACTTGAGGAGGAAAGTGTTTATTTCATCTTATACTTCCAAGTAACAGTCCTGAAAGAAGTCAGGGCAAGAATCCAGAGCAAAGCCTATGGAGAACTGCTTACTGGAGCTTTGCTAACTTTCTTAGGCAGTCTTAAGTCTACCTGCCCAGGGTGGCACCGTTCATAGTGGACTGGGCTCTCCCACATAAATCAATAATCAAGGCAATTTCCCCAGATATGGCCAAGAGGCAATCTGATTTGAGTGATCCCTTGCTTGAGGTTCCCCATTTCCAGGTTTTGTCTAGTTGACAATAAAAACTAACCAGTGCAAACACCAAATTAGTAACTGTGTGCTACCTGAAATGCTAATAGTAATATATGAGGAAGAAGGATAAGACTTTTGCCATAAGCTTAAGAAACCACAAATCTAATGACAGCAGTTGCATACCTAACTAAAATACCATGTAAAGATATTTTGACAATATTTATAAACACTACAAACTATTTTAAAACAATATTCTTTCTAAGTATCAGTAAACAGAGATAGAGAGGAAAAATTACCTGAGATAGTTCAAGTCACTGTTATCTCTCACTTGACAATTGCAACAGCCTCTTATCTTCCCACTTCCACTATAGCTACTCTATCAACAGCCCATAAGAAAGCCAGGATAGCCTTTCTAAAATATAAATACCATAAAATTGTCTGGTGACTTCTCATTAGGAACCAATTATAACGAAATGCAAGCACTAACATGGGCTACAAGGCATTTCGAGACCACTCTTACCACTTCTACCACTCAGTTTTCTTTCTAACCCCAAAACATGCCAAGCTATTTCCCACCATGGGGCCTTTACCTTGCTAGTCTTCTGCCTGATTAAGTGCTTCCTCCCAGCATTACAGTTCCTGATCAACATTCATGTGCCGGTTAAAACACCACCTCTTCAGAGAAGCTTTCCCTGACAGCTCTACTCAAAAGCAACACACCTGTACCTCCTCAAGTCCAAGCCTTAGTGTCTCTCTGTCCACTAATATGTTCCGCTTTCTCTATGCATCTTGGTATTCAAACTACCTCAAGTTATCTCACTATACTTTATTTCCTATTTCTCAAAATTTTTAACTGTATTAGAGCAAAAAATTGTATAGAACTAGACATTTTCCATGCCTAATATTTTCCATGCATAATATTGTTAAACACAGAAAGATAGGCCTTCCTATAATCCCAGCACTCAGTGGGTAGAGGCAAGAGGACCAGAAATTCAAGACGATCCTTGACTACACACCAAGTTGAAGGACAGCTAGGCTACAGGATTCTATCTCAAAACACAAGCAAAAGAAAGATGACATTTATAGTGTATTATTGGGAGAAGGCCATAAATAGTTTATCAGAAGTACAATGAGAAATGAGGAAAAGAAATCAAATACATTCCATAAGCTTCAATTTTCATAAACTTGGAGAATAAAGTAATAGACTATTGTAGTTAGGAAGTTATATCAAGATTTTGTCAGGGGCTGGAGAAATGACTCCTAAGAGCACTGTCTGCTCTTCCAGAGGACCCAGGTTCAGCTCCCAGCACCACGATAGCTCACAACCCATAGTAACTTCAGTTCCAGGAGATCTGACACCCTCACACAGACATATATACAGGCAAAACGCCAAAGCACATAAAATAAAAACAAATTATTTAAAAGATTTTGTTTGGTTCCTGTCAATTTGAGGCCTCTGTATTCTTGAAAGCATCTTCGGTCTTCCTCTAACATTCCCAATACTCAGATCATTACCTCATGAGATAACCTATTCTTATTCTAGCTGCCTGGCCATAATTCAAAGAACAAATTTTTTAAATAATAATATGAATAAGTAACACAGGAAAATAATATAAAATAAGGCAGCCGCGTGTAGTAGAGTAGACAGAATTCAATAGTTCTACTTCTAGGAATATGCCCTAAAGAACTGATGGCAGAAATTCAATCATCCATGTTTACAACATCGTATTATTAACAAGAGCTAAAAGGTGGAAGCAACCAAATGAACAGATTAAAAAAAAAATGTGGCATATACTTAGACTATTATTTAGTCACATAAAGGGAGAAAATTCTAAGATATGCTGCAACATATATAACCTGAAATGATGTAACAAAAGGACAACTATTATTTGACAATTTATATGAAGTTCCTTAAGTAGTCAAATCAGAGACATCAAGGAAAATGTTGGTGGCTGGAAGCTTGAAGAAGGGGCAGAATGAAGAGTTATTAGTTTAGCAGGTATGGAATACTGCTCAGTTTGGAAAGGTAAGTCATTCTATACATAAATGGTGGTTAATGTCCACACAATACATAAATGTACTTACTGTGAACAAACTGTGCACATAAAAAACTGATTATAAAATTTGACCTCAAGTTAGGTTCAAAAATTAATACATATGTTTGTACACATACACACACATTGAAGCCCTCTTGTGATAATATATAAATATCTTCAGGGGAGATTTATTTAACCCTTCTTGGCTCCCTTATGCCAAAGTCAAACTAGGAATCCAATCTTCAAGGCCATATTTAATTAATATACCTTTACCACAGAACAAGCAGCACTTTTAAAGGAAGTAGCTTTATGTAAGGCTTTCTACTGGTTCCCTTCCTTTCATCAGGCCTAGGCTTTGTATTCTAACACAGTATGTAGAACAGAAGTAAATATCTAAGGTCTTTGAAGATGGGAGAAACTCTTCAAGTGAACGTTGACTTCAATGTCTGATAACCTCACAGGCTTCCTACTTTGATTATTTGGGGGTGTCTTAAGTCTTAAGGTTTTTGTTTTGTTTTTGGTAGGGCTGGAGAGCAAACCCAGGAGCTCAAATATACAAGGCAACTGCTCTACAACTGAGCTATACATCCAGTCCTAATATTTTCTTATCATACCAATTCAACAACTGCAGTTTTACAGATTTTTACAAAAGATATTTTTAAATGTTTGACTTCTAGTTTGTGTCAATGGGGAGATTTTAATGCGTGCGTGTTTATATTTACAGGGGTACATGTGTGCTTATAAGGCCAGGGGGCAACCTCTAGTGTCATCTTCAAAAACACCATCCACTTCCTTTATTATATGATATTCCATTACCCTGGAGCTCATCAATCAGACTAGATAGGCAGGAGACCCTACGGATCCTCCTGTCTCCACCTCTGTAGCAATGGTATTGTAAACATGCACGTCCACAATCAGGCTCTTTAAATGGGTTCTGGGTATCAAACTCAGGTTTGTACAGTAAGAACTTTACTGACTGAACTATCTTTCCAGTCCCCTCTACACTGCTGACTGAGCTATCTGGCCTGCCCCCTGAACTGGGATATTTCTCAGAGGCATGCTCTTACGGTGATATTTTATTTATGTTTTATAAATAAAGCTTGCCTGAAGAGCAGAAGGTAAAACTAAGCCACTAGAGGCCAGGCAGTGGTGTCACACACCTTTAATCCCAGGATTTGGGAGCCAGAAGCAAATGGATCTTTATGTTCAGAGACACCCTGGGCTACACAAGATCAATGCAGAAACAGATCCAGGTGGTGGTGACCTTTAATGCCAGAAATAGGAATATAAACCAGGATGAGACAGGGACTCGTTCTCTTTCAGTCTGAGGATTTCTTAGAGGTAAGAGCTCTCTAGTGGCCCGGCTGCTTTGCTTTTCTGATCTTCCAGTTGAACCCAATATCTGTCTCTGGGTTTTTATTATCTGTGCTACATGTTCTACAACAGAAATTGTACTTAGCACCTTAGAGTATTTTCTACATACAAGGTTAAGTGATTGGGGAAAATTAATCACTTCAGTTTCCAGCTGCACAACAGGGCCCAGTACTTAGTTCACAGGACTGGTAAGCACTTTACAATCATTCATACTATAATAATCTCTTTTCTAAACCTAGGTAAAATTTACCTGAATTATTTTTTACTATTAATGTTAGTATATCTGGTGGAGAACTTAATATCTGTTTTGGTCGTTAGTACTGATTAACAACTTTTCAGAATCTAGGTTGATTTTTAAAAATCACGTGTTTTTGTATTTGGAATGAAGTGGAGATAACAAGAGATTTTTTAAACTTCCTTGTAAAAACACAAAAGGTAAAATTTTAATTTGTTTTTATTTCCATTATATCAAGAAACTTCCTTTAAAATTTAAATTCAGGTGTTGTATACTTCTTGAAGGCTTTCTAACTTGTATATAAGGTTGGCTGTCTCTTGCATGACAGTCTTGTGATACCTAGTTCATACCTTTATTACATAAACTGCCGCATCAAATTATAATTCTTTCTATATCTTCTATTATTACTGTGTGACCTCCTTGAAATACTTTGGACTTGCCATTTTAGAATCTTTGGCATATCCAAAATGACAAGTCGTAAAATGTTATAGAAGTCTTCAGAAGGAACCAAGCCTGGGGGCACCTTGATCTTGCTCTTCTAGCTTCCAGAAATGTAAAGCTATTTAAAGTCTTTAAGTCACCTGCTTGTAGTACTTTCTTGCTACAGCTCTAGCAATCTAGTACATCCCAGTAATGAAACAAACTTAAAGACACAAATGAGGCAAATGTACCACAGCTCTACAGGACAGAAATCTGACTGACACAGGTCTCACTGACCTAAGTGGAGGGGTTGGCAGGGATTCACTACTTTCTGAAGAAATCTGTCCTTTGCCTTTTCCAGCTTCTTTCCTGGCTAGCTTTCCTTGGCTCATGATCCTTATAACAACAGAACCAGCAGACTTCAAACTAGCAGACTAACTGAAGCCTAACACTGCCTTACTCCAGCCCCATTCCTACTGCTCCATTACCTTCTCTGCCCTCTTGCTTCTCTCTTCTCCTTCTGTGCACTGTGAATATGCGTTACTCTAGTTGGTTTAATAAACTGAATAGGATAAGGTTAGGCAGGAGATTCAAACTGAAAATGCTGGGAGTAAGAAGGGCGGAGTCAGGTCTGTGAGCCGACACAGAGAGAAGCAAGATGGGCATGCTGTACTGAGAAAAGGTACTAAGCCATGTGACAAAGGATAGATAAGAAATATGGACTAAATTAAATGTTAAGAGTTAGGTAGTAACAAGCCTGAGCACTTATTATTTATTAATACTGAGTCTTTGTGTCGGTTATTTGGGAACTAGCTGGCAGGAAAGAAAAGTCTGCCTACGTTCTTCTTTTAAAGGACCTGTGTGACACCAGGCCCACCAGATAATCCTAGATCATCTCCCCATTTAAAAATCCTTAACTTGATCTCAACTGTAAAGTCCCTCCACTATGTATATAAGGTAACATACAAACTCAAGGGATTAGAACACAGACATCTTTAGAGTACTATTTACTCTGCTTATAGACATTAAAGCTGAATATGAACATATCTTGCAACCTAACAATTCTACTTCTACACACACACATTTCTAACAGGAGGTAATAACAAGAATTTTCATAATATCGAGAGAAAAAAAACTGAAAAATACCCAAGGGTCTACAAGTAATAAAAAAGGTAAGTAAATTTACTATGTTCTGGCAATGAAATAATACACAACACTGAAAAATAAACTACAACTATCCACTTCAACATAAATCTATCTTAGAAATTGTCAAGCAAAATGTAAAGTTATAGATGGATGGATGTACTATATTTCTATTTTACATAAAGTTAAAGAACAAGCAAGATTACAGATATTATTTAAGTACACATTCATAGACGGTTACAAGATAAGCAAGGGAGTGAACAGGGTGGGGATAATGCCTGAGAGAGAAGGATGTGATGAAAGAAGATAGGGAAGAAAGGGCTTTAAAAGGAAGCAAGCAGTGACCATGTTACCTGTTTATTTCCTCTAAATTATGTAAAAAATACAGGTATAGAGAGTTCTTTCTCATTTAAAGTTTCAATTATAATTAAATACATTTAAAATGTGCTGAATGCAAGTTGTATGAAACACATGTCATGATAGTATGAAACACTAGTCAAACATATATTGTAGGTGATCAAGAAAAGAAACCTGTAAAGATAGAATACCTCCTAGAAAATTCAGTGCTGATAAGAAAGTTCTAGGCTGCAGAAGAAAACAAAACAAAATCACTGGGAGATATACTTTCTGACTTTTGGTAGGTCTATAAGAATAACAGGCTTCAAACAAACACCTTCGTAACCCTGGGTATGCTTGTAAAAAACACGGTGAACAGCAGCTCAAGGCTATAAACTGTCGAGAAGTACCTACAGACAGAATCCAGCTCCCCATAGTTTTGCTCAGCTATGCAGGCACCCTGGTCCAGCAGGCCTCTGTCAGCTCGCTTCTGTTCCCTACCCTCTCTCCACTCTCCGCTCTCTGCTCTCTGAGATTCATTACCAGGCTGGCCGGGACGGCACTGGAGTCTGTGACTAGCCACACACTGACAATTCAGGTACATAGCATGTAAAGTTCATCTTCAAGACGATTATTATGGACTCTGGTTTTCAAGACACCCTCCTGAATCTCCTCCCCTGTCTCTCCCATTATTTCTCCCGATTTCCTGTAACTAAGGACATTGCTCTTTATCACATAACTGAAAATACCTGGAAAATGAGAAACAGCTTTAGAACGCTACGGCTGCAGGCAGGCGCACGGGCTCTTTGTGGAAAGTATAGGTGGACTAGATGTCAATATCTAGGCTCTAGGCCTCACTCTCATAGTATCTTAAATCATAAACTGGAGTCAATCTTCTCATTCTTCTGAGGTTCAATTTCTTTCCCTTCTTTGTAATGAGGTTTCAATTAAACTCTAAATTTCTCCAATATCACCTATACAACATTTACGCTCAAGTAAGCTTTCCGGCATGTGGAAATTCTCTCTTCTTTAAAGGGGACACAGAAAGCCTGGAGAGTGTGCTAGCAAAACAGGCTGACCTGGTAAAGCCAAGGAGAAAGGGAATGAGAACAAGAGATGAGCCCCATCACTAGGGAAGTCAGCCTAAGGACAACAAAACAAACTTCACAGCTTTACTTGTGGGTGCTTTTCACTCAGATATAAAACATGTTACAGAAATGCTACTGTCCAATATAATTAAAAATATTCTACCACACAATCAACTTGTATTCTTAGATATGGTCAGTTCTACAACAGTACAGATTTATTCTCCACTTACAAATTAGGTACTAACTATCTGTGCAAACATCTTAATCCTATTTATTCCCTAAAGGAGAGCTCGACTATTAGGGAAGATAAAAAGGAAAAAAGCCTACAACAAGCTCATTAATAATAAGCAACCTTCAAATAGCTAGAACTAATATGAACACTGGGATGGTGATCCACAAATCCTAAAATAAAAATGAGTAATAAATTCATAATAATAAACTTAAAACAAAAAATGAAAAGGACAAAAAGCAGGTTATGAAGTTCCTTGCAAGCAATGGTCAAACAGCATGAACTTTAGCTTGTGTATAATAGAAAGCCATTGAGGTTTTTTAAAGAGGATGAGGAGCATAGCCAAATCTCTATTCTTCAAAGAGCCCTGGTGGCAGCACACACCCAACAGAAACAAGAGGAGAAAACTGTCATGTAGGCTGTTGTTACTAACAAATGCTGGCACAAACTAAAAGGCTCACTGAGGCTATGAAATAAACTTCTAAACTAGTACAATATTATTAAAGAAACTTAGAGTGGGTTGCGCCTTGCAAATTATTGAGGACATTAAATAATCACACTTTAAAATCTTTTTTTAAGTTTTCACATTACATATGCACACTTTTTTTCAAATAAAATTAGCACTTTAAAGAGTATTTATGAGCATTAAGGCCACAGGATTTTTAAATATTTACCTAACCATTTAGAAAGCCCTTGGCATTTTAGGTATAGAAAAATATCTTACACACTAACTTTCATTTTTCTAAACCTCACATTTAAAAAAAAAAATCACACATTCAATGACAGTGCTGCAAAGCTGACCACCACACTCTAAAATATATCACTGAAATGGAACAGAAATATAGTTCAATTCCTGTCACAGCTATCATATAGACAACTGACTTTTTTTAAACTTCCTCTTAGTTTCAGCCTACTCTTGGCATACTGTAAATTTACTGCTTCTATTAACCCTCCAGAGACTACAGTCAGCAATAATTAGATTTTAATGTTAAATTCCTAAGCATGTTTCTAAAAGAGGACCTTAACTAAGAATTGACATATACGCAGTATTTTAATAATACGAATATAACATAAGTATTTTAGCCATGCCATTATTTTCAGCATCTTAACTAATATAACATTCAAAAAGTCAAATATTACTTTAACTCTATTCTCATGTAAATAAAAACATTTATGTTGATTTGTATTTTTCAAGTGTTTTCAAAGATGTTAAGACATTTAAATTCTAGAAAATATTTCAACAATTTTATCACAAGAATTTACTTTTTTAGAATATAAATATGTTTAATTAACAGAAAACACTCTTTCTAAAACTATGAAAGTTGCAAAATATCACAATGGCATAAAACGTGGTGATGCATGAGCAAAACAGCCTAAACGACTTTAGAGTCTACAGTTCCGTCTGCTGAGCCTGTGACAGCTATGGCTTCTCACCCGTTGTTTGTATCATCCTTTGGGCAGTTCAAAGGGACAAGGGCCACCCTTCATTCTTGCCTCTTCCCACACATACATTTTCATTCCTGCACGTATCATTAAGGAACCTCTTTATCGTTTCAAAGAAAGAAGAGCTATCACTAAACAAATGCTCATCAGTAAAACATCCCTCATCAGAAATTAGTAGAAACAAGAATTTCTGAAAAGTAAAAAGCCACGAGTCCTCTTCTCTAACCATGAGGCCTCATTCAAAGCAATTTTGAAAGGTAAAGAATTCACTTTTTAAAAGAAAGTTCTCTCTTAAAAAATAGTTTTGTTCATTTTTCCCCAATCATACCTTGAAAAATATATGACAGTAACAATCTTCAATATTAAAATAAAACTCTTACTCATCTGTGACTCCATATACTTTTATTTATATACTACTGAAAGCATGAAACCACTGAATGAAATTAATTTAGAATTAGAAAATATTATAGAATTCATCTACTGGTACACAGACACAGAGAAGTTCACTGATGTCTCCAAATTTAAATAGGAAGGACAAGATTTGATCCTTGAACCTCTCTGCCTGTGAATCCAGATCATTTTCTCTTGCATCAAGTTTTGCCTAAATTCTTATTTGTCACTTTCTGAAACCAGAAAAATATTTTTACAATCATCAAATACAACACTTGAGCAATTAGAAAACCACTTGATCTTCTACTTCCATAAAAGTACTGATGTCTTAACTTTCCATCATAAAACATAGCAAAACAAACACAAATACACAAGTCCTCTATGTTAAACTTCAACAACAGCATAAATAAAAATTCTTGTATTGTAATCTTTGCAAGACTAAAAATACCCTTATCTTGAAATGCCCAAATAGTATTACTCACAGTACTAAACAGTAAGTACCCAAGGATAAGCCTCTCAACTATTAGCATATACTTTAAGTCTCTCAAAATGTTTCTACTGAAGACCAGAATGTGGGTAAGGGTTTTCTACCCTGAGAAAATACGCTGTCTTTACAAACAGAAATTGTATTTTCTTCTAATACAAATAATAAGTGATATTATCTGGAATAATACCGCTCTTAAAGGCTGAAGAAAAAAAGTTGCTTTGATAGCAAGGGAACCAGACTAGGAAAAGACTAGAATTTTTCAATTTACAAAAGAACATACCTAACAGCTCATAACTTACCAACAAATTACAACCAAAATATTTAAACTGTTTTTTTCTAAAATTTCTCTACAAAAGTGGTGAAACTATGCTAAAAGGCTTTTCCGAAGTTAAAAGTGCAATCTGGTCACATAAAAATCAAATGTATTCCAATCTATGAAAACAGCTGACACCATCAGAAAGACAGCTAGTCTTCTAACAAGTTTTCACTTGATAAACATTTTTCTACACATTGTCTATTATTGCCGATAGTAAACTTAGACAACAAAAGGTGTAACTGGTTTGTTTTTCCTAGCATCTGGCCAAATAATAACAGAGCACAAGAGTGGTCAAAGCCAAGCAAAGTAGTACATTCAGGAGTAGGAGGCAGGAGGGTCCTCCAGGTCAAGGCCCACGTAGGAGAGCCAATCAAGAATACACAGCAAGGCTCTGTATCAAAGAAAAAAAAAGCAAGGAGCAACAGAAAAATGTCTCATGAAAACACTACATACTAAGATCAGTGTTCAGCAGGCCATAAAAATCAATGTAGTGGCTCATAGATTATTTTGAAGAGAACACAAGACAGAGAGACCAGTGCCTCAAACGTGTAAAGAACAAGACACGTTTGTTTCTCGTCTACTGGGTCACAGTGTGAAAAACATCACTACTCAGCAAAATCTGACAGCTAAGGATACACATTCCTCCAGACAGCTCCTACGGGTACCCTTCCAGTGTCACAGAACACACCTCCCAGAACTGCGAAATCTCATCAGACCCTAAGGCTGCCACTTCTGTGGCCCTGTATCTTCCGTCCGTGTGAAAACACGCCTGTCTAAACTAATGTTAATGTCACCCAACCAAAGGCAGTCCTTGGAAAGATCCGAAACAATGAAGGGAAAGTATTGGCACTAGGTAAGTGTTCTATACGGAGTGGCTATACTCAAAGGATCTCTTGGCGTCGTATGTGCATTCCCCAACGCTATAGAGATACAAGTTCATGCCCTCGTGATGATTCCAATTCCTTTAAAAAAATAAATAAATAAAAGCCTATGGGGTGGGAGACGAAATGTCTCGGGCATCTTTCCACACATTACTAAGTTTAAAGGTTAAATTGCTAAAACCTTCTCCCCTAATTATGCAAGAAATACACAAGTCCATGAGTTAGCTTGTAAAAGCACTTTTCAAAATTGCATTACTGTGTACTGCTGCCTATTCATCTAAGCCTCAATTCCAAAACTCTTCTGTTCTTTTAACTAAGGAAACACTCATCTGTCCTCTCGGTCAAGCCCGGCACCGTGGCAAGTCTGCACACACTCTCATCCTGAAGGCTGCTTGTCACCTCAAGCAGGCAGCCTCACTGCTATAGCAAGCAGACAAACGGCACCAAAATGCCATGGGCAGGAGCCTAGCCACGTCCGAAGCGGCAGCAGTCAGCCTAGGAAACCTCAAGGCAGTCACCTCGGTCTGGAAAACTCTCCCTCCACCTGCGGAAGTCAAGCCGGAGAGCGGGCTGCTGCGCTCCACTCTCGGATAAAAAGCCCCCCCCCCCGGCTTCGGCTCTTCCAGGGCCCCCTGCACTGGGGGGCAGCGTTTCTGTCCCCTGCTTTCCACCGAGAGCCAGCGCGGTTCCCCAGCGGCGCTCCTCCCGTCCCCCCGCGCTCCCCCTCCCGGCATCCCCGGCTCGCCCCACGACCCTACCTGTTCCCGGGAAATGCAGGGCAACGACGGTCTCCTGAACATCTTGCCACTGCCATAGTAACCGGCGGCGCTTTCTCCCAGCGACACGCAGCTCGACCTCCTCCGGGGTCTGATCACGGGCACTTTCTCTTCCGCGGCGCCCGCCGAGCGCGGCGGCGGACAGGCTCCCCGGACGTGGAAGAAGTGGTCCAGGGCCAGGGCCAGCAGGCATCCCGCGCCCCCGACCAGGCACGACAGCAGAGGCCTGAGCGCGGGCGGCAGCGCCCCGAGGCCGGAGAACGACACCCACCACACCAGGCCGGCGAAGAGCAGCACCAGGACGCCGTGGCGCGGGCGGACGCGGGGGGCGAGCGTCAGCAGCCCCACGCAGCCCAGCACCAGGCACAGGCGGCCGGCCGCCGCCGCCGGCTCCCCGCGCAGCCACGACCACCCGTGCCACGCCGCCAAGTCGCCCAGGTAGCAGCAGGCGGGCAGCGCCAGCAGCCACCAGGAGCCCGCGGCGCCTCGGCCCGGGCCCCGCTGCGCGCGCCTCAGGAAGCAGGTGAGGAAGAAGAAGGCACAGGCGATGCTGAAGAGCGGGCTGAGGCTGAGCGAGCAGGCGCTCAGCAGCGCCCGTAGCCCCGCCGCCGCGGCCGCCCGGCGCTCGGGCCCCGCGCCCAGCAGCGCGGCCAGGACAAAGGCGGCCAGGGCGCCGAGCGAGAGGCGTGCCCCGGCGCGGAGCGAGGCCGCCGGCGGCTCCACGTTGCAGAAGCGGCAGAGGTGGAAGAAGAAGCCGCGCGGGGGGTCCGGCCGCAGCGGGCTCACGCAGCTCTTCACGTAACCGTTGCGCAGGCTCTCGGGGGGCGAGGCGGCCGCGGTGGCGGCCGGCGCCGGCGGCGGGGACCTCATGGCTGGCGCGTCCCGTTCGCCCTCGTCCTTCCTCGTGGCCCCGGGCCGCGGGGAGCCGCTGACGCTCGCCGACCCCGCGCGCCCTCCGCGTTCCGGACGCCCCGAGCTTCGCAGAGCGGTCAGGGCTGCGCCCGCCGCCGCCGCCGCCCGGGCTCCCCTGCGCGCGGGCTGAGGGGCGGCGGCGTCCGCCTCATGCTGGCGGGGGAAGAGTGGCGGGAGGGCCTCCTGGGCGTCCCGGGGCCGCCGCGGACGCCTCTTCTTCTTTTTCCCCCCCCTCAAGACGCCCGCTCGGGACGGGAGACGGCGGCGGCGCCCCCACGCTCCCGCGCGCCGCAGCAGTTACCTCACGGCTGCAGCCTGGTCCGTTGGGCGCGCGAGCGGGCGCTCCTCCCCCGCGGCTGCCCCTGCCGGGCGCGCGCCCCGCCCGCGGCCCCGCGCGCTCCCGCGGCTCGGCCGCTCGCCACTCGGGCGGCCGCCGCCCCCGTCGGGATGCGCATCCGGGACCCCGCGGGGGGAGCGCGCGCCCGCGGCCCGGCCGGTCGCTCCCGTGAGGCCCTGTCCGCGTCCCCGCGTCAGGCTGAGAGACTGGGACCCCCCCCACCTCGGGGAGCGCGCGCGGGTCCCCGAGCGTGGGACACCGCCGCCCTGACTGCCTCACAGGGGACTGGCCGCAGTCCGGAGACCCCGAGCTCAGTCGCAGGCGCTGCCACAGTCAGTCAGGTCCCTGCGAGGGCTCGGGGAGACGGACCCCGCGGCGGGTCCGCACCGCCGCGATGGAGGTGTGAAGGGGGAGGTCGGCCAGCGCCGAGCCAGGATGGAGACACCCCGGCAGTTACACCTGGACTCCTGGGCCTGCCGCAGGCCTGGGATCCATCCCTTCAGGGGCGCGAGAGGGGAGGGCGGCGGAGAGTGGGCTCTGACAGCCAGCCTGTCTCGCCCAGTGGCCCTTTCCGTGAGGCTGAGAACTTATAGCCAGTCCTGTGCTTGGCATCCTTGCTACACATGCGCAGCTTCACGCCCTCCATCCCCACCACAGCGTAGACTTGCTGTCCCAAAAGTTCTTTCCAGCTAAGAGCCTGTTCGTGTGCAACGGTGTGCTGGGGCGGGGGGGGGGGAGAAGGGGGAGGGAGTCCTATAGTCCTGTCCCATAGTCCTAAGACCACTGTCAATTTGAATGGGCTGACCTTGAAGGAAGCCAAATAAGATGCCTTCTTGTGAAGGATGGGTGGAACTGGTGACGCTGGTAAAGACTCAAGTAGGGAAGACAGACTTAAAAGTGGGTGAAAAGAACTTTGCTGGACCAAAGCGACTGCTCTGGAATCCAACCAGGCATAACTGCCTTAGAGACTGTGAACTGTTTCCCTCCACCGAAACTCTCCCTTCAACCTCACGACAGGCCTGCTTTTCTCAAAAAGCTAATTCCACATTTTTCCAGGGAGATGAGAAACCTTACTGTGTGGTAAATCCCACAAACAGGTCTATTTTTCCCTCAATTAATCTCACTCAGCCCACAGCCATGCCCTAAAGCAAACCATTTTCATATATGGTCATAGTTCAGATACAAAATAGAAATCAGTGACAGATTAACACCAGAGTTTGGCAACTGTGGGAAAAGAGCAGAATTTCCTTGGCTTTTCTATATATTGAATAGAGGAAAAATATTTAATAGAGTGTTCAATAGTTACCCTACTGTCATAAATGATAAGAATCATTGAACAAATGAAGGTGGGGGCACATTTTAGCTAAACTCAGCAAATTTGTGTTTTAAATCCTGTACATAGAATCTGTCTCCCTCTGTCTCTCTCTCTCACACACACACAATCAGTTGAAGAATAACTAGGAAACAGCCTATATATTTAGAGCTTGTGTAGAAGAGCATGATAAAACAACATTACTAAAATACCCATTTTAGGTAATTTTTCTAAAGTAATAAAATATTAAACAGGTTTAGATTAAAGTTATTGTATTGTTATTTTTAAATCTGAGCTTGTCATCGGAGATAGAATAGACATTCATGGTAATGAAAACAGTAGTGGACTAGACTCTGTTTCTTGAGTTGGGCTCCAACTGTTCGTGCCCTGATAGCAAGCAAGTCTGGCTTTCAAAAAACTCATTCTGCTCCATTGTAAATGGAAGCAATTTAACTTAGGTGACTTTTTTATGAATTTTTTTAATTTATTTTACATACCAACCACAGTTTCCCCTGCCTCCTCTCCTCCTATTTCCTCTCCCAACCTTCTTTCTCTGCCCTCCCCCACATCCACTCAGAAAACATTGACTCCATCAACAAAGCCTGGCACATCAAGTTGAGGCAGGAACAAGCTCTTACCCCTGCACCAAAATGCCAGTTCATGCTTCAGGAACAGATCCTGCTCCCATTGCTAGAGGCCCCACCAACAGATCAAGCTACCCAACTGTCATTCACATGCAGAAGGCCTAGGTTGGTCCCATGCAGACTAGGCTCCCTAACTGTCATCTGTAGTATTGAGGGGAACGGGCTGCTTGTCGTCCCAGCCACCCATGGCTGTGTCCCGCCACCTGGCTAGCTTACGCCTGAAATAATTACACAGAAATTGTATTCATTTAAATTACTGCCTGGCCCATTATCTCTAGCCTCTTATTGGCTAACTCTCACATCTTGATAAAACCCACTTTTAATAATCTGAGTGTCACCACGAGATCATGGCTTACCAGGAAAGATTCAGCGTGTCTAACTTGGCAGCTTCATGGCGGTGGTGCTGTGTCTCTGTCCTCTTCCCAGCATTCTGTTCTCTTTTCCCCGCCTATCAAAGTCCTGCCCTATCAAAAGGCCGAGGCAGTTTTCTTTATTTGCCAATTAAAGCAACACATAGAAAGAAGGCCCTCCTACACCAGTCATCCATGAGCTCCCACTAGGTCGGGTCAGCTGTCTCTGTGGGCTGTCCCATCATGATCTTGACCCCTCTTGCTAATATAATCTCTCCTCCCTTTCTTCAATTGGTGTCCCTGAGCTTGGCCCAGTGCTTGTCTTTGCATCTGCTTCCATTAGTAACTGGATGAAGGTTCTATGATGACAGGGTAGTCACCAGTCTGATTACAGGGGAGGTTAGTTTAGGCGCCCTTTCCACTATTGCTAGGAGTCTTACCTGGGGTCATCCTTGTGGGAGTTTCCCTGGCACCAGGTTTCTCCCTAACCCCATAATGGCTCCCTCTATCAAGATATCTCTTTCATTGATTGCTTTCCTTCTCTGTCCCTCCCGCAACACGGATATCCGTGGATTCCTTCTCATGTTACCATCCTCCACTCCTCTACCCCTCACAGTTTACCCAGGAGATCTCATCTATTTCCCCTTTCCAGGGCTACAATCCACACCCCAAAGAAGCAAGGTAACAAGGATCCTAAGAGAGATGCATAGATCACCCTTAGATGACTTTTAAAATCTTCTTGTTTTTAAAAGCTATAATGACAGCATTCCAAAACCATAGAGGTATCTTTAGGATTCATCTTTCAAATCGATATAACCAACCTTTGAATTATTTGTGCCACCCAAATTTTCAGTGTTGATAAATGAAAATGAATATGATTGTACAAAGGACTGTTGCCTGGAAATAGAATTCAAAGCCACTTTCACAAAACTGTTTTATTTTGCACTTCTTTAAACATCTTTTAGCTGCCATCAAGATCTTTGTAGGTCTAAAACTCCAACTTTCTCAATGGATGAAGCACACCCCTCTATACACCAACCCGGTACCTGAGGATTCTAAAACAAAATGTAAGGATTGTGACAAGACCATCAGAAGTTTACTTAACAAAAAGAATGAGCTAGCTGTGTTTATAATATCTCCCTTCTCTATTTATAGACTTTGTCAAAGATTACTAAGCTGCATTTCTTAGAGGGCAAATTAATTATTCTACTGCCAAACTTAAACAACTAATAGATTTCCTTAGTTCTCATCCTGAGATATATATAATTTCTCTTAGCTATCTCTATTCTTGTTTTGCCTAAGTTGAGCTTGATCCCTATCTCTGTGCTTTCAAGTGGATATCTTCACTTTTCAGTTTGTTGATCCATGACATGGAATCGTGGTGCTTACCACTCATCTCCTTAGTCATTCTGAAGCAATGCAACCCCTTACGCATTATATTTTTCTAATAATATCCAGAGTTGCCGTATGTATACAAAGGGTGAGAATTTTGTCCTATATCCCTTAAAGGTATAGCTAATCCAATAACCCACTAATAACTCTGGAGGAATCCTGTCCTGATCTTTTCATTCTCAGATCCTAGAACTGGCCCTAAAAATTAGTTTAGTGCCTAAGGACACTTTTACCATTGGCAGATGTTACCTGCCCACAACCCATGTTTCCTTACAAGTGCCATTTGAGAAATTCCAGCACTAGGGTCTGCCCAGCTGTTAGAATGCCTATCTGATGAAATCTCTGGCACTACTCATTGATGCATCAAAAATGTGTCTTAGTGAAGCCAAAAGAGTTCTCAGGTTTGATCTCAACCATTTTTCCTTCTACTTTAAATTCTAGTAACTAATTCCCTACCCTTGTGGCTTGTATTTTTTTTAATATTTATTTATTTATTATATATACAATATTCTGTCCGCATGTATGCCTGAAGTCCAGAAGAAGGCACCAGACCTCATTACAGATGGTTGTGAGCCACCATGTGGTTGCTGGGAATTGAACTCCGGACCTTTGGAAGAGCAGGCAATGCTCTTAACCGCTGAGCCCCAATGTGTAGCCCAGGCTGGCCTCGAACTCGTGATCCTCCTGGCTCTGCCTCCTTCAGCAAATCCTACTGGCATGAGCCACCACAACTGGCTGTATTTTCAACTGTTGTTTTTGATGCCGGGTGGTGGTGGCGCACGCCTTTAATCCCAGCACTCGGGAGACAGAGGCAGGTGGATCTCTGTGAGTTCGAGGCCAGCCTGGTCTACAAGAGCTAGTTCCAGGACAGGCTCCAAAGCTACAGAGAAACCCTGTCTCGAAAAACCAAAACAAAACAAAACAAAAAAAAAACCTATTGTTTTTGATAGGAGCATTTCCTAACTCTAAAACCCAGAAGTAAAGCAATCCATTTCTAGTGCAATAATCCCAGAAATTCCTTTCCAAAATCAAACTGTTTTCAATGAATCTTGACTGCTGCACCTATGGTGATTATTATAATTATAATTAAGGAATATAAGTAGAAAAGAATTGGATAGGAAGTTGAATAAGACCTGGGTATTCATCTTATTGTCAGACAATAGTCACATAATCAGACAACCTTTCAGGTTCTGACAGCTAAGAGAAGCCAGGCATGGTGGTTTATGACTGTTATCCCAACACTCAGGAGGCTGAGGCAGGAGGATCATGAGTTCAAGGGTAATCTGGGCTATCATACACCCTAACTCAAAACACCAAAAGAAAGGGGAAGGTGGGAAGGATGAAAAAACAGAGGAGACAAGGAGAGAAAGGTAGAGAAATTATGAAATATTTACTAAGAGGCCTTGAAAAGATAATATTTACTAGTTCTTTAAAAGATGTGTAATACTGTTCCCTCTCTATGTTATCACTTTCAACCATGATCTGTTATGCAAATGATAGGCTGTTTTCATTTTGTTTTGGTGTGTGTTTGTTGGGACAGAATCTCTCTACTGAGCCCTGGTTGTTCTGGCCTTGAACTCACAGTGCTGTACCTGGCTCTGCCTCCCAAGTGCTGGGATTAAAGGCCTGTGTCATCACGCCCAGCCTTAGGCTGCTCTTTTTTAAATAAAAATATTCAAACCACTCAGTTGGTCTCTAGCATCTCCTATTCTGAGCTAAACCCATCTGCGGAACCCTTGGTTGGAAAAAAAAAAAAGGTTAAAACCTCTGGAAAGATTTTTTTTTTTAAAAAATCCTGAATGTTCTTCCTAAACATAACTTCACCGAATTCAATAAAATGCAAACCAGACTTTGTAGGAAAAAAATATAGAAAGCAATCTGGCACATCTTAAGTATCAAAGAAACCTTCAGGAATAAATAACCAGTGTCATTGAGGTTCCAAATTTCTAATATTAATATTTTCCCTTAAGGTGCATGTGAACCTTGTAAGATTTTTGAAAAAGTGAGAGAATTAACTGACTAAAAAGTGAGAGAATTTACTGACTTAAACTGAAAAAAAAAACAGACTGAAAAAAATAAAATCAAATGTTTCTCCAGTATAGAAAAGATCATTCTGTTTTGAAAATGCAAGTAACTCTGTTGCCCAAAGGTTAGCAATGTTTCCCTTCTAACTAGTACCTTTCTCAGAATGGAGTCTGCCTTTTATTTATTCCTTTGTTTTTCAATGTGTCTGTGTATGTGGTATCCATATGTGTATGCGTGGGTGGGGTGGATACAATGGATAGAGGAGGTAAATATGTATGCATGCAGAGGCCCAAGATTTACCACCTTATTCATTGAGGGAAGATCTCTAGCTAGCTGAAGCCAGAGTTCACCAATTCTAGTCTTCTAGCCAGCTTGCTCTAAGGATGGCATCTCCAGCTTCCTAGTGCTAGAATTACAGGTGGGATACCAGGCCTACTGGACATTTAAATGGGTGGTAAGAATCTAAACTGGTCCTTGTGCAGCAAGCACTTTATCTATGTCCCCAGCCCCTCACTCTTAATTCACCAAGTATCTCTATGCAGAATACTTACTTAACTGTAGAAAAAAAAACATAAAGACTATAAACCATTCTTCAGAGCTTCCTCAAAGTTACAGCTGTCTCTAGGAAATAAGGCATATACACAAACTATTAAAAAGTATAGCCTATCGCATAAAAATTTGGCTACAGCTGGGCAGTGGTACTGGCTCAAGCCTTTAATCCCAGCACTTGGGAGGCAGAGGCAGGCAGATCTCTGTGAGTTCAAGGCCAGCCTTGTGTACAAAGAAACCCTATCTCAAAAACAACAACTACTACAAGTATTGATAACTATTAAAGAAAACATTATTCTTGTAAGAATGCCCCACTGTGTATCTGTCTCACGTCTCACTATCCGCTATCCCTCCTTCTCTACAATAGTTCTCTCCATACGTTCTTTTTTTTTCATCTCTGTACTTTAATTCCCTCACTTTCACTTCCTCTGTAATACTCTTCTCCACAAACATTTACTATCCCATCCTTAATAGATGCAATCATTTATTAAGTGTCTGGTCCCTGATAACAAAGATAGTGTAACAATAATGATCCATAGTCTAGTGGAACATGGAGAAGTAGAAATAATTGCTAAAGATCAAGAATAGAATATTCTTGGAGAGCTGAACTAGGCTCTTTGCTCTCAGGAAGGCTAGAGCAAGAGCATCTACCTAGACTGTCATGTGACCAGCATGTGAGGAGTAAGGGTCTGGGGGCAGTGAAGGAAGTCACATCTGGTCAGTACTGAAAGACACACAGAAGTTACCTAAGTAAAGTAGGAAGAAAAGAGAATCTGGGAAGGGAAACAAGTAGTACAAAATTCTGTATTCATGCACCCTAGTAGTTTTGGCTAACTCCAAGCACCATACTCCTACAAAGTATATGATGGCCAAAAAACAAAAAAACAAACAAAAATAAGGATATATTAGGTATGAGGGGGGCTAGAGATGATGCTGTTCAACATAGAACTGGAATTATCATTCCTATTTGTTAAATATTTGTGTTGTCCCAATATATTGACCTGGATACCTATAAAATATACTCTTCAGGTATGGAAATTCTCTTATTGAGACGAGCTCAGTCTCCTGATAGTCAGCATCCTGTTGCAAGTATCAGACATTTTACGTTTTTCAAAGCAGTTTTTACAGATTTACAGATCAGTTTTCAGTTATATGTTCTCTGAATTTTTTTGTTTCATTAAAGAATTTTAGTAGAAATTCCTTAAAATATTTAACAGAAAACAAGATTTTCCATATTTTTATAAATATTTATAACATTCATTTTCAAAAATTAAGAAATGGACACTTTTCTTAAGTTTACAAAAAACACATTTGACTTAACTTGTAATATAAACTAAATTCTTACAAGAAATGTAGGTGATTTTTAAAATTTAATTCAAGTGATAATGCCTCGATTTCTTTTGCTCTAAGAGACTACATTCTAATACTTGAAAATTTTTCCTTTTTACATTCTAATTTTCAGAACAACAATTGTATCTATGCCAAAAATTCACTGCTATGAGTTTTAAAAATATAATAACTGTTAAAGGTCTTAAATCTCTAGCTATTAATCTGAAATTTCCCGGATTTTGTTGTTGTTGTTATTGTTGTTTTATACCTAAAAGCTCGGTCTTGAACAAGAAACCGCTATGCAGACTCTTTCCAAGTTTTCCTGCTCCCTCCTTGGACAAGCAGTAGTTTCTTCAACTCTGGCTACACCAGCAGATCTGAAGGCTCACAGCCACGACGGTGGCAGCCTACCGTTGACACTGAACTTGTGGTTAATTGTGGAGTTCTGCCACAAAACCACCTCACTACCACAAGCTGGATACTTGCCCAGAAGAGTGACAAACTGCCAGGCAGAGCAATCTACAGGAGGCGGCAAGAGCAAAATGCCTTTTACACCAGACAGCAGTCATTTCTGGATTCCAAACAGAGCCAGTAGTGGAGCGCACCAAGAAAAACTTGGGACTCAGCTTGTTCTGCTAAACCCATTTAAAATTTATTCATGTTGATTTTACAAGAGAAACTCAAGAGAAATCATCTGATGCATTAACTAGCATCATCAATAAATGTGAACTATTGTTTTATAGATTTAACGGGGTTGAACTGAAAATGAAATTGTAGTTGTATTACTCTGAACTGCTAAATGAGCATATACATGGCCATTGCAGAGAGAAGCAAACACCGTATGTGGATGATAAGCTGTACGCAGCAGCACAGCAGCTCTGAGAGCTTACTGGAAAGGGAGAGCAGCATGAGGTGAATGAAGAACCTTCCCTGTCAGCCTACTCTAGTTACCACTTCGTAGCTCGTTGGAGCTTGTTGGTGTCTCTTGTTACCTACCTCATCTATAAAATGCCTGTATCCAGCTCTTGGAGTTTTTATTATGTATTAAATCAAATGACATATTTAAGGTAGATAACAATTAACAGATGGTGTGTGTGTTTATGCGTGTGTACCCACGTGTGCGTGCGCATATGTGTTTATTTTTCTTACATCTACCCTGCTCCTTACCTCCCATATCCCTTCGGTACTTCCCATAATCCTGCTAATTCTGAGTTTTACCCAAAATATCTCTAGATCTCACCATTTGTTCAACTCTTTCTCAAGGCCTACTTTTAACTTAATTTCATTCTATGTCTTTGTTTTCCTAAATCCGCTATCATATAGCTATATTAACAACCCTCATTCATTATAAAGCAAATGATACAGGGTTTTAGGGCCCAAGTTACTAAAATTGTAGAATTAATGTATTACTTTCCGTGGAATAACTATGTATTTTTTAGCCTATTCTTGTGGTCCTATGGAAACATACTACACAAAGTAGTTGATGTGGGGCCTATTCATGATTAAAAGGAGAAAAAAAAATCCGGTATTAACAACCCATTTTATCTATAATAACAAACATCCTGAAGACAAGAAAATATGTTTTTCAGAAGTTTCTTCATTCATTTAGCATGTACCAGGCACTATTTAGACACTAAAGTTACAAATACATTCAAACAAATGCCAGCCGCTTCCCTTAGTTTAGTAGAAGGGAAACTATGTAAACAGCTGCAGCACAGTGTGAAACGCTGTGAGTTCTTAGCAAGTACAGTGTGGAACACAGAGGAGCTCTCGGACGAAGAGAGGCTGGCCTGATGACTGAGGATAAACAAAGGCTTCCCAAGCGTATGAGTAGAAAGAAAAGGATCCTGACAAAGAACACAATGTCCAGAATCCCGGGACCGTAAGCAGGTTGGTATGATTTGGGGTGGAAGGAAGGTGGGTGTAGAAAAAACACAAGATAGAAATGTGGAGACCAAATGTAGGTAAGCCTTTGGGTCACCGAGAAGTCTGAGCAACTCGATTGTATGGATAATAAGGAACTGTTAAAGGTTCTAATGGAGGAGTAAGCCATGGTCCCTTTCAATTGTGCGTTTGAAAATCAGTACCAGTATTGCATAGGGATAGTTTGGAAGACTGTGCAACCAAACCCAGGAAAACCATTTAAAAAACAATTATAATAAGTTTGATCAATTCCAAATGATTTAAACGGGTACTATGAAGAAAGTTTTTTTGGTCTAGTCTAAGAATAATTTAAAGATATTAATGGGAATATAACAAATGTTAGAGGAATAGCTGAGAGTAAAGATTACAAGTTTCATTTTAAACAGGTTGAAGAAGAAAGGAGATGTTTGAATCTGAAACTCAAGAGCAATTTGGATTGGAAAAACAGATTGGAACCCTATAGTATATAGGTAGAGCGGATGAAACGAAGATCAAATTTTTGATTTTGGGGTTTTTTGTGTCTTTTTTTTTTAATGTGTAGAATACCAGCATGAAGGGATAAATAACAAAAGGATGACTATGGAGAAAGAAACAATGCCATAAAGATAACCAGGCAATAGATGTGCTGCAAATCAACAGGGGGACATTTGAAAAAGAAAGATAAGAACAGTAAAGCACCCACCAGAAACTATTGTTGCTATTATGTGAACCAGCACTTGCATTTGTATAGACCAAAGGCAATTGACAGTGACTTAATGAATGCACACTTGTGTTGGAATTAACAAAAAAGAAAATGTTGAATTCTAAATAATTATCCAGGAGATAACTAAAATTACCCAGGAGATAACGTTTTTAGTTGTCTTGTTATTTTTTGTTAGTTTTGGCCTTCCAAGCATAATTTAAACAATCTAGTGAAATAATAGTAAGTTGATACACCTCTGGTTTTGCGGCTGTATAAAGAAAAAAATTGCTAAGTGGCACATGCCACACACTTTAAATCCCAGCTACGGATGACGCTGAATCAGGAAGACTGCATGCTCAAGAGCAGTCTGGTCAACTGAGACAGACTCTCAATTTCTTATTTTTGAAAAAATAAAAGTCTGTGGTTGCAACTAAACAGTAGAGTGCTGGCTTTGTGCTGCTTGCCTCATGTGCACAAAGTCCTGAGTTCAGTCCCAGATCGCGAATGAACTTAACAGATTTCTCTCTAATGGTATAGTTGCAGGCTTTAATACGGTTTTATAAATAAATTCTATAAATTAGCAATAACTTTACACTCCTATCCATGTCTTACAAGTGGAAGAGAACAAAATAGGAGAGTGAGACTACGGTCTTCATGGCACAAACGTGAACAGGAGTCTCCAGAAGGCCTGAAGTCTTTAACCGAACAATTATCCATCCAGCTTCAAAGAGTATGGCAATATGAGCCCAGTTCTTTCTTTCATGTATCTGTTTGAAGTCAATGACATGTCTCCATTTTTTTAAAAGATTCAGATGAGATCGTTTAGTCTTGCTCATTGTTCTTTGCTTAAAATCACTATATTTTCATCACTCTGGTAATAGCAAACAGCCAACAAGTTCTACTAATTAAAAGCAAAATATAGATTTATACATTTAGAGAATTTTTTAATACTTGGTTAGATATTTCAGACAAAACCAAGGGTTCTTTGTGTCCTTTTCCTGCTAAATAACCAGGATTAACTGTAGTGCTTCAGTTTTAACCTAGCATCAATCTTCACTCAAATTATGCTTGGACTCTTCCCAGCAACAACTCTTGGTTCTTTGGTAGCTATATTAAATATAGGTGCAAGCTGAACAATAACAAGAGCCCTTACATAAATTCAGGTTTTAATACTGCATTTGGGAGATGTTTAATCATGTTTAAAAGGATAGCTAACATCTACTTTAATATGAACAAGACTTTAAACAAATCAAAAATTCTTCACAGTCATGCCTGGATCTAATCCTTAGCAACCCCCTTCTTTACAGGTGAAAAAATTTACATCAGATTCCCCCAATTATAACCTCTCCAATATTGTCAGTACCAGCAACCCACTCTCTTTAAACAAATACCGGCCAACCAGGAAACCATAAGGTTTTATTGTGCTATAAAAGAAGACCAGACATCTCTAAACCTTCATAGGAATGAACCTGACTAAATCTTTACTAAAAATAGTTTCAAAAAAAACGGTGGGCTCCAAGTTTCTCTAACAATCAAAATTCTTTCATCCTTCGTCTGTCTTGCTCTCAAGTTCTATCCTCTAGAACTACCTTTCAGGAAATTTCTCCAGTCACATAGTCATAATAAGAATAAAGTTTAAATTTTTGTTTTCCAGGATATAAGAATAAAGGAAAATGTTAGCTTCAATTCCTTAGATACATTCACATTTGTCAAAATTCTGTTTTCAATTCTCTAGCACACTGTTGGCCCCTGATTATGACCTACTTCTTATTATCATTGTCATAAAAAGCCTCAATTTCACAAGTACAATATTACTTTGAAAAAAACACCTCTCCTTTTATTGCAGTAAGCAAATATTTGTTAATTTGATCTATCCTGGACACCCTTAAGGAATGCATGACACACGCAGAACTGTGATGTGATACATGTATGTGTGTATGTGTTGAGATGAGATCAGCTATAAGTGGTCACACAAAAAAAATTAATTCAAAATGTTTTGTTCTAAAAGATAGCCAGATTGCAATGGGAGTCAGAAAGGAATGCATGAAATAGGCAAGTCTTGAATAGGGTTATACCTCTATGGCTGGAAGTGTAGCTCAGTGATAGAGCAGTTGCCTCACATGTATAAGGTTCTTACACAAACACATTTAAAATCTGTCTTTAAGGAGTGGGTATAATTTAGAAACAAGAAAAAGGTGTAACTGTAAAGAAAATATTCATGAAAGCCTTGTTTCACCAGGTTATAAATTGGATAATGTTAAAAATCAAAGTATACAGCAACAACGTGTTGAATCCTCTAATCTACTTGCCAATTCTTACAATACACAGGTAATAATAAGATCTCCATCTTACATATGAGGGAATTGAGGTGCAGAGAGAGTTAGTAATTTGACAAAAATCATACAATAATAGGCTGATCCAAGACTAAATCCATGTTGTGTGACTCCAGAGCTCCTATATGCCTTCCATTATATCAATAATTATTAAAGTTTGTATGTAAAAAATCACAGATAATATGTACCCATATGGTAAAAATGAAGATTTCTGAACTTCAACGCTGAAGATTCTGATTCCATAATTCCAAGATGGGAATAAAGAACCTGCATCCTTATCATGCCTCAAGTATCGCTTAACAGAAGATGTAGGAGCCACAACTTCCTTAGGTAGACCAGTAGTTCCAATAGAACCTCAAACAATGAATGGACTTGACACACTTAATGATTGGACACTTAATGCATGGTATAGGACTCAATTGATACGCCACAATTCATGTGTTTAAGCCCTAATTCCAATGTGACTGTGTTAGCAAGTGGGCTCTTTAAAGAAGTACAGGTTAAGTGAAGCTATAAGGGTAGGGCCCTAATCTGATATAACTGACTGACATCTTTATAAGGGGAAGAGGCACTAGGACTGCCCACACCCAGAGAAGAGGGCATCATAAAAAGGCAGCCATCTTCAAGACTTGGAATTCTCAAGTCTCATGACAAATTCTGCCAATACCTTGATTTTGAACTTCCAAAACTGTGAGAAAATTCATTTGTGTTGTTTAAGCCACCCAGTTTGTGGTATTTTATCATGGCAGCCCTGGCAGACTAACTTCAAGCCCAGTTAACTTCCTACTACTCCTAAATAATACATATCTGTCATATATCAGAAAGTATTCCAAAAAAGTTCCCAAACTATCATCACAGCATAAAAATTCACAATGGATACAGCATTTTATAATTTGCCAAGCTTTTTCTCATGTTCTGCTGCACTTGAACTTTGTAACAGCCAATGAGCTGCCCAAAATCCGATGAGGCAATGGGACTTGTTTAGATTTCTTAAATGTTTAGAACTAAATTAAGAACTTCTGACCTCAAATCTTAATCTTATTTTTCCTACCTCACGCATACACACATCATGAGGTATGATTGACATAGAAAAGGTTCTTATAGTTTAGCTCTATATTAACACAATACATAATATATACTAAATTTATACATCTGTACACCGATAGCAAAGATGAGATCACAATTCTATACAGGATTCCTAATGTTCATTTCTCATCTTAAACAACTGGCTGAGCAATAATAAATTGCTCCCACTTGTTTGGACTAGGTTGGGTTAGAGTTATGTTTTTAATCCTTTAGGGAACTTCTAAGTAAACTTTTGAGTAGTCTAATAGTAGACTTTCTTTTTTTCAAATCATAAGTACTATGAATGCCTGACTGTACAATGAAGTACAGACTAATTTAAAAAACCATAAAAAGATAAACTGTAAATAGATAATAGATAAAGTGAAAGAGTAATTAAAGGTAAAAGAAATGGTTTCTTTTTTTGCAAGCATTTGCTCTGAATTAGGGTTGCAAAAAAAATAGAAAAACAAATTGCTATTCAGAGAAAACAAGTTGAGCATGGGATAGGTCTCTATAGATCCAGTACTTAATCTCTTCATTGTACCTTAAAATTTTCTTTTTAGCTAAAGTGTCATTTTTCCCTGTGGCACTGTCAGTTTGTGTCCTCTGAGAAGCAGGTGTCTGGACAGAATTAGATATGTTAGAGAGTCACTGAGAGAAGTGCCTCTGAAGATCAGGGAAATCCGGAGAGCAGGGGGAGGTTTCAGACTGTGGTGCCAGTGTGACAGTAGTGGAAGCAGGAGAAGGAGAATCGAGTGAGAAGAACCTTAGACTTTAGAAAGACTCTTAAGGAAGCTTCAACCAGGCCAACGTGCAGGCCTCTGGTTGAAGTCATGTTTTAAATAAAAGCACTCCTTTTAAAATAGCAGAGGGCCTATGTTATAACCTCCACTGGAACAAAATAAGAGAAGTGTAACCCAGTGCAAAACGAGAGACAGATTAAGACAGCTAAAGTCCCAACAGTAAATTATGTTCCCCAAAGCAGAAGAATTTGGCAGCACTTTTTCATATTTGCGACGGTACATCCCTTGATCTGGACAGATAGGTTCCTTTGTACAGATTTAGTATACAGATCGTCTGTAAGCCTTCTCCTCTAGAAGGAATGCTTGCCTGTAAGAGAAGTCAGTGAGATGAGCCAGAGATCCCAGGGCTGCAGTAGTTTTCCAGTGCTCTCATGCTCATCCTCTCCCACCTCTGTGATCCATTCTAATGCCCTCAAAACCTCAGCTGGTACCTTGACAAGCCACCATATATTATATAGTCCTGTGCCCCAAAGTTGCATTTCTATGGGCCTTAGCCCTTAACAACCATACCTTTCTCAAGGCAGATTTGTTCCATTGGTCCTTCACAAAAGGCCAAGAGGGTGAGTGGAAGGAGGCTCCCAAGTAGATCAACTTAGAACCGTTGTGGAGGGAAAGCAACACTATCTCTTCTTTGTGTTCAGGGTTGCTTACTTCTGGCAAGATATAATGACCATTTCTGCTACCTAATCTCTAGAGACAAGGAATCCAAAGCATTCTAGCAGTATTCATAGCTTATGGAAAATCTATTTTCTGAGAACCTCAAGCCTTGTAGAACCTGGTATCAAAGAAGTAGAAAGCACAAAGTCTTCCTATGGGAGCTTTGGGAGTTATAACGAATGAGGCTATTCCACCTACTAGTGGTCATTAAGTTCTTCCTATTAGGGACACTACCAAACAAAGACTTAGCTAATTTAGCTCAAATTTCCAAGTTATCTACTACAATTGGAGCAGTGTTCCTCCTCCAGCTTTGGCTTTAGATAAAATGGGGCTAAGGAAGAAAGGTTTTCATACAGCTAATTGAAGGAGGAAGAAAAATTCTGAGCCCTTCAATGAAGAATGGCCCAGCCTCCTTTCAGAGTGCTGATTCTCAGCTCTTGTTTCAGCTATGCCTCTAGAAGGCTGCTTCTGATGTCCAATAACTACATGATATGGCTAGTGCCCACTAATCCTGGCCAAATCCCCCATTTCTTCACTATGGAATGGGGCACTTGTTTATATATGTTACACTGTGTGAGATTCCACATTCATGGATCAACATTCCATAAGCTTCAGGATCTGGCTGAAGCATAGCAATGAGTGACGATAAGGTAGTATCCAGAATAGGCACCTACACCTGTAAGAACCAACTTTTAGCCCTTACAGTTGACTGACTACTAAATGGTCAGTTGGCTTCATGAAGAAAGAGTGATGTGCTGGCATTTGTTTCTATTGCTGAAAAGTTCGCTCAGAAGCAGCAGAAGCTACTTCAGCCTTGGTAATAAGAAAGAAGCCTGTGTTCCCGGGCTGAAGAGCTAGTCTGTTTTGTCAACATGGCCACTTTGTTCATGCGCCTATCATGGCAGTTGTATGTGGCCAGTGACAAAGGCTTCCTTATTCCAATTGTTCTAGTTAACATATCTTCTTGGTTGTTCATTAATTCTCTCATAGTAGGTACTTTTTGTTTGGCCACAAAACTGTTGAAACTCATCTATATTTTTTATTCTAAAACATTTGTCTCCAGTCTTCCTATGATTTTCATTTCAGGACCCTGAGCAGACAATCAAGCCATTACCTATTTGCCACTTATATATTTACTCGACTACTCCTCGTCCTGCAAAAAGTTAGTAACTAAGAACATTGTAATGGCTCTTCTTACTGCAAAGAGTTTCCTTCTCCATAGTCTTTCAAAGCTTACCTTGAATATGGTTGTAATGTAGCCATGGCCTATTTTCGGCTTGTACTCATATATAGACTATAACCATTCAAAAACAAAAGTAGACTTTTCTTCCTTATTTTATCATACAGCTCCCCTCTCTACTCCTATAGCAAGCTGAGAAAATTGTTGTTGTCATTGTTATGAGGGATATACCCGTCTGAACCATGTTCTGTGGCTTTTGTCCTGCTCAGGTTTAATCCCAAATGCATCATTTCTATGTGAGACTGGTCTGGTTCTGAGCCTACACAACTCTGTGATAAGACATATCCATTAGAATGCAGAATACAATGTGCTTTTCTAGACCATGGTCACTTTATGCTCAGTGTGAAACCATTGTGTCTCTCTCAACAACTCACAAGATCTTTTGCTCAAAAAACCTGTAATTATATGAAGCAAACGGCCTTGCTGCTGAATCACAAGGGCACTGACTCATTATTCACCCAGGGGTATTTGACTTAAAACACTGCCTCTTTTCTCACTGCTGACATATCCAACACAATAAGATCTCCTGGGCTTTAAGATCAAGCTTACATAGTTGCTTATACTGTAGGTAGGACCTCTTCAATCAAAAATGTATCACTCTGTTTATAGAGCAGTAGATAAGTTTAGAATGTGCTGCCTCAAAAACCCAAAGAGGCCTGCTAGATATTTTATTCCATTTTTATTATACTAAGTAGAAGTTGCGAAAAATTTCATTTTGATTTAGAGGGGATATCTTGTTATATTTTGACCACTAAATCCCTAAAACCTTCACTAAAATGTTGAATCCCTAAATTTTCATGGAATTTATTTCCAATTTTTTTGGAACATCATATTTGATCAAAGCCTTTAACATACTAGCCCCTTCTTGTGAATGCTCAAAGTCAGCATGTAATTGTGCTCAATGTAATCTGTCTGAAGACTGTCTATGCAAGCCAGGTCTCTTCACAGTTTATTAAAACAGCAGAATTAATATGCACCTGAATGCTATTGTGTGACTCACAGAAATGTGAACTGTTTCTGACTCTTCTACTATAATAGAAAAGAACACGCCATATCAGTTGCCACATACTATGTGCCTGAGGCCTTATTCATCTGCGTTATCAATTACACAATGTCCAGCAAGACAGCTGCAATAGAGCTAACTACTTGACCTTGAACTCCTCAAAGTCCAAGAAGATATCCATATTAAATGTTTTATATACAGTTCATAGTCCCGAGTAATTAACAACTATGTGGCTTTATAAATGAATTAGTGAACAAAGTATGAAGATCAAGAAGAAGCTTACTAATATAAGTAGATTTATACGACCTGCCTCTAGTTCACAGTTATTATGAGCATTAAGTAACTACTAATTGAGAGCATTCACAATGGTGACTGACACATAAAAACCACCCAGTGCACCTTATCAATTGTATTTTTCCAAGTCACAGAGAACCATCTGATGTGATAAGGAGATGGTGTGTTAGGTTAACTCCCTGGATTAGAGGCTTGAAAGAAATGTGAGCAATATGGGTCACACTTTAAAGTGAAAGTACACGGAATGTTTTTCTAGAGAGCAATAGGCTTCCAGGAAAAACTAAAGAGAAAAATAATGGCAAAGCTAGAAAGAAATAATTACTTATAGAAACAGGCACTTAACCCTAATGAGGCAAAACAGTGGTTGACATGAGCATTGCTGTTTTCAAAATAATTTTATAAAATTTCCCAGTTGAAATTATTGATAAATTCTTTTTAATAATCATAAAATAAACTATAGTTTTGAAATAAAATAAATGAACACATTTGTACACAGTAGTGTACACATCCACAAAGTGATGTTTTTCTGTTACCTAAATGCCTGTTTCTATATAAAAATAAACCAGCCACTATCTCAGGTTTAAGGCTAGCCTGAGTATGTATCAAAACCCTCGCTCTACAGTTGGGTGGGCATGATGGTGTACACCTTTAATTCCAGCTCCTAAGAGGCAGAGGCAGGTAATTCTCTGAGTTCAACACCAACCTGGTCTATCAGTTCCAGGACAGTCAGGACTACACAGAGAAACCCTGTCTCTCCCACCTCCCCCTCCCAAAAACATCTGCCTCTAATGAATGAAAATACATTCAAATATTCACATTTTTATTTCTGTTATGAGTCAGCATAAGAGTTAGTACAAGAAAATTAAAAGGTATTATACGATGATAGAACACATATATGTCTAGTCCTCTTTAAGATGATTCGTTACGGCATCTTTATTCTTGTATACTCTGACTTGCATCTATTCTCTGTCATTAGCTTAGTGGTCAAATTTAAAATTATTTTGATAACTCTCAGGGAACTGCCAGATCGCATAAAACTTTCCTAGTAATTGTCACAGTGAAAGTGACATAAACCCAAGATCTCTAAGAAGAAATCCACATTGGCTACTATTAAGAGAGCCAAAAAAATTTGTTGGCCAAGATCTAAACATGGCTTCTTTCATCAAAAAATCCATATACTAAGTCTCCAGTGCCCACTCATATCAATATGCCTTCTCATGGCTAGGCTTATATGACCTCAGAACTTGGGAAAGTGCTGTGCTCCTTTATTGCCAGTACTTCTTTCACTGCAGAGCTTTCCAGAACATAATCAACAGATTGAATTTATTCCACCAGTGAGTCAGTTGCTTATTAGCACTTTTGACATCCAGATGGTCTGAGACAAAGGCAAAACCAAGGGTAACTCCCAAGTGTAACTAGTGGAAACTCTTTCACTGAGTGACTCTAGTCTACTGGGCTGTCTTCCAGGGCATGGGTTTCTTTCATAACAGCACTGCTGTGGCCTTTTCTATAACATTTGTAAGTCAATTCACCTGAGAGGCCAAAAGTTAAACTGGCTGAACAGTCTGAACTGCAAAAGTTGGAAGTGAATCCGAATAGACCAATAGCCTGACTCTATTTCATGAATAAACAGAGGCATTCGGGTTTGGGACCCTGTAAAGTTAAGTCAATATTAGTTATAGAGGAAATCCTGCTTGTTCTTTCTGTTGTAGTTGCTTTTTAAAAAGAACTAAAGAAGAATTTCTTTGTGTGTTACAATGTTAAACTCACTCCTTAGAACACATACACAATGTTTGCAACCTCAAAAATTAAGGATTATAACTCAGTGGTAAAGTATCTTTATAGAATGTATATGGACCTGGGTTCAATTCCTAGCATAGAAAAAAATATTTAAAGGTGTGTGCCCCATGCCATTCAAATATAAATCTTAAAATACTACTATTGAAAAAACAGAAAATACTAACCTAGACTCTGCTGTCATGTAGTTACGGTATTATGATTATTAAAGATAAGTAAGTGATTCAATTAAAACCCTTAAGTCCTGTTTATGTGGCATAAGTTTCCTCTGGTAGTTATTGCCTAGAAATTTCATGTAACAGGGTCTGAAAAATCCAGTGCTTAGGTGTCTAGGATAATGAGATACCTGTGGATTTGCAATATCCTATTTTATTTGTTAGATTTCTTAACTATCCCCTCTGTGGTATGATCCCACATGCCCCAAAGAAAAATATTATATGAAATATTTTAAGAACACATAAATTTAATATTATTTTGTTTAAAGGTTTATAATTTGCTTGTTTGTTGTTTTCTGTATAATTCTTTCTTGACGCCTGAGCCACCACAAATCTTAGGCAAGAATTAACTTCCTCTTCTGCTATATTCTTTTAGTTCTTTATATAAATTTATATAACAATATTTTTCAATTTATTTTATTTTATGTTCATTGGTGTTTTGCCTACATGTATGTCCTGTATGGGTGTCAGAAGCCCTATAACTAGAGTTACAGACAGTTGTGAGTTGCCATGTGGTAGCTGGAAATTGAGCCCGAGTCCTCTGGAAGAGCAGACAGTGCTCCTAACCACTGAACCATCTCCCTAGCCTACTATATGACAATATTTTAACATAGTATTTTTTCTTGTTAATCTTAAATCTTTCTTCCTAACTTAAATTCAAGGGCTATGCTATATTTATCTCTTTTTTGTATAGGATTTCTAATAAAGAGCTTAATACAATGAGGACTCAATAAATATTAATTGAATTAATTAATTAATGAGTAATTTCCTTGTAAACAGAAAAATACCAGTATATCAAAAATACTAACCAGTAATTATTATTCTAGTAATTTAAAAGTTACTCATGTAAGATCCTGTGTTCTAGACTCAAATGCAATTAAAAAAACATATGAACTTTGAAATCCTGCAAAAGTTGACCAAATATCACTGTTGCTAATTACTTCTGAGACTAAAGAAAATAGTTTCTCAATCTGTGAATCAACTAACTGTCTGAGACAAAGAAAGTTACTTAGCTCATTAAAATAAGAGGACCATGGAAGAATAGGAAATAGAAGAATATTAGCAGAAAGCTAAAGTCTCATTATGGAAAATGAGAACTTAAGAGCTTTTTCAAATACTTGTTTCTGTATTTTGGTGTGTAGATGGCTATTTAACTATACATTAAGGATTTGGACAATTCCATATAGAATTCTACATAGCAATTCCTGAAATGTATACTGCCAGGTACAAAGCATACAGGTTTCAATGGTCAAGGAAAAGCGTGTTACATTTGAATAATTATTGAGAGACTAAAATAGCAGAAGTATTTTGAAGTGACCATTGGTAATAAGCTTCAGTAGTTCTGGAAGAGGCAATAAAAATAACAGGGCAATTTGACAAAGCTACTGTGGTTCAAATAGATGTTAAAGGTAGACAAAGTGCAGAGATAATGCTGGTGAAGCCAGATTCCATTAAGTCAATCAGTAACTAAGGAAATAGTTAAATGAGATACAATCTCAAACTTTTAAAAAAAAAAACAGGAAAAATTAAAGAAGTAAGAAGAACAATCACATTTCTGGATAGTCACATGTCATCAGACAGCATAATCTGATGTCTGGAAGATAAAGCGGGCATATTTCAAAAATGGAAAAGAAAGCCAAGGGCTGGGGCGTGAGTAATTCCATAATAAGCAATGAAACGGGCACTGTCTGTGAAGCAGATGACGTCCTCTCAGACAAAATGATCTAAAAACAGCTAGAACATAGTTCCTTTGCTGCAAGCATAATCTGCCCAGTGTTGCATGGCTAATAAGATGCAAAGTGAGTTTCCAAGACCAGGTTACATCAAAACCAGTATTTTCTGCATGTACTACTTTCTGCCAAATGAAGATAATTCAAGGTACATACTAAACTGTCATTTAGCTCTTTACCCAAATGATGACTCCCAGGTCCATCACATTCTGCATATTCCTCTTTGCTCTGGCCTCTGCATAGTCTACCACACAGCCCTCCTTGGAAAAGATGGGGATTCCCTACATAGCCATGACCTTTATTCTGGATTCAGACCTAACTTCTGGGAAATTAATAGGAGAAATAGAAAAGCCACAATATTTAGAATAAAATATGCTAATTAAAATTATATATAATATATATAGTACCACAAGCATAAGCTAGTCATACTAGTAAACAGATGGCATGCTCAGAAGAAATGATTTAAAAGAATGTAGTAAGATATTTATTCACAAATGTGTACACAATTGAAGACAATAAAGGGCTGTTGTAGAATGTTTGTTTAATTAGGCAAAGATGTGTTATGTTTTATTTTATGTTGCATTTGTTTAATGATGTGAAGATGTGCTGCTTGGCCCAGCTAAGGCACCTGATTGGCCTAATAAAAAGCTGAATGGCCAATAGTGAGGCAGAGGAGGGACGGGTGGAGCTGATTTGTAGAGGGAATGAGTATGAGGAAGAATCTAGGCTCAAGAGAAGGGTGAAAGAACTAGGAAGAAAGAAAGGGGTGCCCTGGGGTCAGAAGTCAGGCAGCCACCAGCCAGACTGACAGGCACAAGAAGCAATAAAAGTAAAATATAGAGAAGGAAAGAAAGGTAAAAAGCCCTGAGGCAAAACGTAGATGAAGAGAAACAGGTTAAGTTGTAAGAGCCAGTGTGACAAGCATAAGATAAGGCCAAGAATTTATAACTTATAGTAAGTCTCTGTGTCTTGATTTGGGAGCTGGTTGGTGGTCCAAGAAAGCCTGCTACAAATGGTCAACACTTGACCCCTCTAGGCCTGAAGAGATTATTACTAAAATCCAGAAACAAACCTATAGAAGAGTTGTGGTAGGAGTTGTGATTTAATAGATTAATACAGGCCCTGCCAGGGCATTTAATATAATGATAGTAATATTTTCCCTGCCAAGAGAAGTTGGGAAAATGCTACTATCATTAGCACTCTCTGTTGACTCCCTAGCTTCTTCCAGGGCTTCTGATTGTTCCAGTCCACCAGAAAGCAGAGACAGAAACTGGATTAATGTTGTGCAAAAAAAAATCAACCTCTGAGGATACAGGGCAAGCAGAAAATTATGAAAAACATATTCCATATTCAGCTTATCACAGAGAGCAAACAAACTGAGGACTTCAATGACTCTTTAGAGAACATGATACCTGAGTTAGACACAGAAGATAAGTAGAAGATTACCAAGTAAATAAGCAAAGACATTCCAGGAAAAGAGATAGCATGTTTAACTGCTCATGGACACAAGAAGAACATGCATAGTCTGTTTAGACAAGCAATATGTGGTGGTTAAAATGGGAAGTGTTCCACATAGGCTCAGTTAACTGCATACTTAGTTGCAAGTGATTGTACTGATTGAGGAGGTTGTGGAACCCTTGGGAGGTAGAATCTTGCTGGAGGAAGTATGTTACTGGGACAGACTTTGGGAGTTTATAGGCTCACTGTACTTCCTGTTTGCTCTCTTGATTCCCACATTCCTATAAAGTGTTATCAGTCAGATTCCTGCCTCTTCCACCAAGCCTGCTGCTTGCTTGCTGCTGTGTCTTCCCACCATGATAGACTCTTACCCTCTAGAACCACAAGCCAAAATAAACTCCTTCTTAATAAATTGTCTTAGTTAGTAATGCATTTTATCACAGAAACAGAAAAGTAACTATCATATTTGGAAGAAACGCAAGCTGTTTGCAGAAATGATCTTGAAATAGTTAGGGAAAGATTATGAAGTCTCCTGTAATAAATGAGAATCCATATAAAGATTTTAGAAAGAAAGTAACATGAACATAGTTAAGCTGGAAAGGGTGACCCAGGTATGTACAGTCTCCATTGGAACAGAGCTTCTTAACCTTTTTCCCACTTGTGATTCTTTTGCTTAGGAAAGTTTTATGTATGGACACCACATGTGTATGTGTGCTGATGTGTGTGCAGGTATACTCAACTGTACGTGCGCATTTGTAGACCAGATGTTGATGTCAATCATATCCTCCCCCATATGTTTTTGAGACAGGGTTTGTCACTGAACCTAGAGCTTGTCGTGTTGGCCATATTAGCTGGCCAGCAAACTCCTGAAACGCTCCTCGTTTCTACCACAACCTTCAGTGCTAAGGCTGGAGACACTCACCGCCACACTCAGCCTTTTTACATGTGTGCTGAGGATCCACCCTCAGGTCTTCATGCTTTCTCAAAAAGCACATTACCTGATGAGCCATCCTGCCAGCACCTTGGCTGAATATTTAATATTACAGAAATACTGCCTCTTCAATATTTTATTCAGAGTTGATTGATATTTTGATTTTATAATTGTTAATGCTGAGAACACTGTTTTGCACACATGACATAGTACAAATTAACAGAAGTATGTTTAGGGGCATTTTAGAAAGCATAGGAAATTCCATCCTATTTGGAAGACAAATATCATTTTAACGATTTTTATAAAAATCAAGCTACTAATTTAAACAGCAATTTTTAAAAATCAAACATCCTAAATATAATACAAACAAATACTGATTGATAACTGTCATGCTAAATAATGTCAATAAGAAAATATTGTCAAGCCCAGCGGTGGTGGCACATGCCTTTAATCCCAGCACTCAGGAGGCAGAGGCAGGAGGATCTCTGTGAGTTTGAGGCCAGCCTGGTCTACAAGAGCTAAGTCCAGGACAGGCTCGATAGCTACAGTGAAACTCTGTCTTGAAAAACATATATATATGTCTTGAAAAAGAATATATATATATATATTCTTGGTTTTCTGTAATTAAACCTTTATGTAATAGAAAACTTTATATGTACAATAAAAAACACTGAAATAGATAACATAATAGTCACAAATCTGACCCTAGATGATTCAGGCAGCAATCGTTGGCATTGTGTGGAATGGTAACATGTCTGGTGCAAAGCATGCATGTTGTGCGTTCACAGCCAAGGCTGCAGTGAAGCCATGTGATACAACATAGGTGAGCATAATCAGAAACACCTTGCATTCATTACACATTTGATTTTGAATTTATTTATGGTTGTTGCAGTCAGAAATTTTTACTGTGGCAAAAAAAATTCGTTTCATGATCCCTACATTCAGTTACCCAAACCCCGTATCAAGTCAGACCCTATCGATTAGGAAGTTGTGGACTAGAGAAGGTCCAGAAGTAGGAAGATCATGTTGGGGTCTTTGTAATATGATTAAGGTGGCATAAAACAGTGGCAGTGATGATAAAAAAGAAGAGTTTTAGGCCTCTTGTGAAAATAAAAGCAATAATTTGATGACCAAAGTGAAGAGTGCCCCCCAAAAAGTACAGGGACTGGATGAGTACCCATTTCCAGCTTCAAAGGTGAGGTAAATGGTGACACTGTAAGTCAGAGGACAGAAGGAGGTCTGGTTCATTGGAGTCTGCCTAGATTTCAGCCTTACCAGACTGCGTCTGTTGTGATTGTGGAGCATTAGGTGATAGCCAGTTGACCACCAGATGTTCCAGTTTAGGGGACATTTTTTGCCTTATATAAAACATACCCACCAGATTTTTCTGAGCCTCTGTTAGTAGCAAAGGAAAAAGAAATGTGGCTCATCATAAAATGAAGTAAACTTCAAGAAGATTCAGAAATAAACACTACTGATATTCCTTACCATGGGAAGGGTTTCTGCTTGTTTACTGGTGATACAGTTCAGAATTACACAGTAGTTTTGAAGTTGTTTTTGTTTCTTATGCGGAAGAAAAACAACTGTAAGTTTTGGACATTGAGGGCTGTTTGCCCTTTAACTTTAAACCCATTCCCTCTTGTAAATAAAATCTGAGTTTCCCATAGCAGTTTCACTCTGCTTTGTAGCCACATCCCAGTGATGTGTAATTATTTCTCAGCTAAGGCATCTGCTAATACTGGTACGAGCCGAACTCTTTCCTTCACGGTGGCTACATAATAAATATTTACTGGAGAAGTGGTTGGATAGGTAGGCAGGCTGATAAATGAAGGTAGTAGGCTGTATTAAAGTCATTTTGGTCTCTTTATAAGCTTGATATGTACATAGTAATTTATTTTAAAAACAACCAAGAGAGAATTAAAAGCTATCCAGTTTGACTTCATCCATGAGACAGGCAAAATTATTTAGGCTGCTGGATTCTCCTTTGTGGTTTTCTGCCATAACTGCTTTATTTAAGAACTGACATGCCTTTTTATTCATGCTAATCCATGGGTTAAATATATAGGTTTATGATCTCACAGCTTGATTTCTTTTGTGTAGTCCCCAGCATAATTGTTCTGAAGTTTCAGAAACCTGGTTCTGATTATCTGAAACCAACAGGAAATCTGCCATTAGTCTTGCATGAGGAGACACAGTAGAACATTTTGATTTTTCACTCCTAACTTTATTCATTACCATGTGTGACATAATATACCTACTAAATATGAGGGTGTGACCCCAGTGGAGGGCTTGTTAGCATTGCCAGCGTCCTTGGTTTGATCCTGTTTTAGGAGGAAGCCACCATTGATTAGACTCTGTTTGGTTTAAATTCTCCTTTCAAATTTTTGTTCAAAATAACCTTCAAAAACACTATGCTGTGTGTGGCTGTGCATCTTATGAAATGTGGAAAGAATGAAATAGGAACTTAGAAGCTGCTTTTGCTAAATAGCATCAACTTCTTACTTGGACCACAGGTGTCTCCTTTGGCTGAAGGCACAGTGTAGTTGGAATTTTCTTTGGGCCGCCAACCAGCTGCCAAATAAAGACACAGAGACTTATTAATTATTAGTGTTTGACCTTAGCTTAGGTTTGTCCCACTAGCTCATTTAACTTAACCTGTTTCTCTTCATCTACATTTTGCACTGGGGATTTTAACTTTCACTCTCCACGTGCTACTTTCCTGCTTCCTCTGTGTCTGGCTGACTGGCCCCTGGCATCTCTTTTTCTTTCTTCTTTAAGCCTCAATTCCTCCTCCTACTTACTGCCCATGTCCAGAAGTCCTACCTACACCTCCTCCCTTGCTATTGGCCATTCAGTTTTTATTAGACCAATCAGGTGCCTCAGGCAGGCAAGGTGAAACAACAACACATCCTTACATAATTAAACAAATGCACACATCTTTACATAATTGAACAAATATTCCACAACAGCACAGAGGTAAGTAACTGTCCTAAACTTGAAGTCACCTGGGTTTCCAGGAAAAATAGATCTTCACAGGACAGAACCACACCTAGGTGAGGACAATAATCCATTATGGTAACACTGTACTCTGGAGATGAGAGTCATAAGGACTTCATCAGATCCCCTCACAGCACAAGAATCAAGTCAGGAATCAACCAGATCACACCTTGTCCTCTACAAGAACTAACCTTCACCAACAACGTCCCCAAACTGTTCTGAGGCCACCGCTTTCCCCCATTACTCCTCTCTCTAGCTGGGACATTGGAATGTGACCAAACCTATGCTGCTGGTCTGTTAGAGCCTCAGCTTTAGCCCTAACTATAGGTACATGCGTAACCACGACTCATCCCCACCCCCAATTTGATAGAGTTTCTTTGCCTTCCACAGACATCAGTTTTATACTTCTTAATATTCATCTACCTGTTGTGTGATGTTTTACTCTTTTGACTTTTTTTGAGGGACAAACTACCCAACTCCCAAACAAATCACACACAGAAGCTTAATCTTTTTTATTTATTTATTATGCATACAATGTTCTGTTAACATATACACACCAGAAGAGGCACCAGATCTCATTACAGATGGTTGTGAGCCACCACGTGGTTGCTGGGAATTGAACTCAGGACCTCTGGAAGAGCAGCCGGTGCTCTTAACCACTGAGCCATCTCTCCAGCCCCCCAGAGGCTTATTCTTAGTTATGAATAACTAAGCCTGGCCTTAACTTGGCTTGTTTCTTGCCAGTTTTGTTTTTTTTTTTTTTAACTGAAATTATCCCGGCTACCTTTTGCCTCTGGGCTTTTATCTTTTTCTGTTTCTGTATACCTTTTTTTCTTTCTTACTCCATGACTGACAGAGTGGCTGGGTGGCTAGCCCCTGATGTCCTTTTCTCCTTGTTCTCTTGCTCCTCTGCTTCCTCATTTCTCCTTCTATTTATCCTCTCTGCCTGCCAGCCCTGCCTATCCTTGTTTCTGCCTTGTTATTGGCTATTCAGCTCTTTATTAGAACCATTAGGTGTTTTAGACAGGCAAACGATCATGGTTTCACAGAGTTAAACAAATGCAGCATAAGCAAAAGCAACACACCTTAAAATAATATTCCCCAACATCCACCTACTCTTCCAACCCACCTAACAAATGGAAAAATTTCTTCCTAATTTCTTCTTCTCTGAATGTTTCAAGTTTAATCTTGGCACGTTCCAGGCACTCAAATCCCTGATATCTGAGTAAACTAAACCTATGTATAAATGACTAAAGGAAACAGGTTTATGTCAGAGTGACGAAAGGCCCAGGATATTTTAGACTTTGGTTGGCTATTTAAATATGTGTGTTTTGCATGCATGCCTAATAAACATATCAATTTGAATCTATATTCCACATATGAGAGAAAACATGCAGTGTTTGTCTTTGTGTCTAGCTTATTTCACTTAATATAGTGCTGTGCGGTTATATTCAATTTCCTGTAAATGTCAAGACTTAGCTTTTCCTCATGATTGAATAAAATTCTATTATGCATATACAAAACTTATATATGTGTGTTTTATTTGCATGTCGTTCTCTTAGTGGGTATGGTCTATGTACTTGTGGGTGCAAGTTCTTCTCAGCACCCAGTTATTATTAGTTGCCAGTGCAATGAAGCACTCATTCCATACCTATTTTCTGATTTCTCACTTTTGTAGTATCCAATTGCTCTATAATAACTATAAACTTCTGTATAGTAAATTACTTAAAACTTACAATATTTTGTGTTCTAATATAAATGCTTTCTATAAACATAGGATGCTACACATTAACAGTTGACATTCCATATCTGTGGAGTCCTCATCCCTACATTCAACCAAATACAGATCAAACTTATTGAAAAATAATTACCTATATTGAACACAAACATGTTTTCTTCATTTAGGACTTTCCTTGCATAAAATGAAGGTAATCTAGCATGATTTAAAAGTATATAGGATGATAGACATAATTTATATGAAAATATTACCATATTTTGTATGGCATCTGAACATACACAGATTTTGGTATATAAGGAGGGTCCTGGGATCTAATCCCCCATGGATACCATGAGACAGTTGTACGTATGTATATAGCATGTGTGTATGTATGTATGTATCACAATTGAAGAAACATTTTAAAACTTTAAACTGACTAATGAATAAGTACATGATTCAGTTTCAATATCTTTTTTTTAAATTTTTTTTTAAAACTTAACTTTATTTTATGTGCATTGGTGTGAAGGTGTCAGATCCCCTGAAACTGGATCTTCAGACAGTTGTGAGCTGCTATGTGGGTGCTGGGAATTGAACCTGGGTCCTCTGGAAGAGCAGTCAGTGCTCTTAACCACTGAGCCATCTCTCCAGCCCCTCAGTTTCAATATCTTAAGATAAACTGCTAGTGACAATGTAGAACATTTAAATATTGTGCATTCGTGTTATTCTAAACAGATGGCCAGGAAAACTGGAACGAATGTTTTGGTTGTTTTCCTATGACACAACTGGGTGAAAAGCAGAAGTGCACAGAAGTTTCACAATGAAACTTCAAACCACATCAGACTCGTCTCCTGTTAGGTTTGTTGCATTCCCTCTAACACAACCCAGACTCCCTGAGGTTGGCCAATAGGGCAAAGTTTGAGTCAAAAACACACCCTTCCTTTGAGCTTTAGGGGTGCACTTAAATTCTAAAGAAATCAAAAGAAATGGTGATTTTTTTTTCCTCCTCCTGATGTGGTAAGCCTGTCACATCCAGTGTTTATTCAAATTCCAAATTTAACACAGCAAATACAATAGGTGGAAGGTTAGGGAATCTGAAAGTTCTATTCCACTCAAAACACTGATGTTGAAGATTTCTAAGAGAGGGCACAAGTTAGAAATAAGGTATGGCAGAGGGAAAGAAAGAGGAAAGGACAAAAAGAACAAAGGAATGAACCAATGAGAAATGTATGCTAAGGCCAAAAGTTAATACAATTTATGGTTATGAGATAAAAAAAATCCACATCAGACTTAATCATGTTCTTTTGTCTAAGGTATATTGTATTCTAGATGTTCACCAAAAAGACAATTTAAGGCAAAGAGTTTTACTTTTTACTTAAGTACTTGAGAGAGGTACTTAAAGAGAAATGGCTTAGTCGGGCAGTGGTGGCAGACGCCTTTAATTCCAGCACTCAGGAGGCAGAGGCGGGCGGATCTCTGTGAGTTCGAGGCCAGCCTGGTCTGCAAGAGCTCTAGTTCCAGGACAGGCTTCAAAGCAACACAGAGAAACCATGTCTCGAAATCCAAAAAGACAGGGGGTGTTCAGTGGTTAGAGACACTCACTGCTCTTCCAGAGAACCCGGGTTCAGTTTCCAAGCACCTATACCGGGTAATGTAAACACCTGTAACTTCTCCAGGGGCTCCAACACCTTCCCACCTCCATCACAAGCACCCTCACATACATGCTGCATATGAACACATGTGAATGCATAACACATAAAAAGTGACTAAATAAATATTTTATAAATCTGAGAGATCAAATAAAAAGCAGTGTTGCAGTTAGCTGGGTGGCTTCCATTTTTACTCTTCTACATTAGCTCTTCCTGTAAACAAACTGGGAAGTAATTTTCATCTCACTTTCTTAGTCCGGATATAGATTAGTCACCACTTATTATAGACTTCAATTTAGGTACAGCAATGTAGCATGAGGGCCAGCTTTTTGGGGTTTCTGTCTTACCCCTTTTCCACAGCTGGCAAGTCCCAAAGAAAATCACACAGAGAGTCTACATTAGGTTATAAACTGACTGGCCCATTAACTCAGACTTCTTATTAGCTCTTATAACTTATATTAACCCATTATTCTTATCTATGTCAGCCACATGGCTCACTACCTTTTTCAGCAGGGCAGGTCACATCTTGCTGCTTAGGTGATCTGGGCAGGACTGGGGATAAAGCTTCCTTCTTCCCAGAATTCTCCTGTTCTTCTTTCTCCACCTTTACTTCCTGTCTGGTTGTCCCACCTATACTTCCTGCCTGGCCAATCAGCATTTATTTAAAACATGATTGACAGAATACAGACAATTCTCCCACATCACAGGGATAAATATCTTGCCTAATTTTATAGAGGAGCACTTATTCCTCGATCCTGTTTTCCCTTCGTTGTGGAATGGCATTCATTATAATAACCCCTTTACTAAGGCATTGACGGGGTAAAGGAAACATTGCTGTGTTTAAGGAATGGGACCTATGACAAAAGCAAGTATCACTGATGTTCCTTCGTCGACACCATTCATTTAGATGTTCCCAGCTTGAAAACATGTGTTTTCTGGACCAGGAGCAGAGCAGCAAAGGCCATATCTGGCTAGACAGAGGTAATGATAAGTCAAGCCCAGGGTAGGATATGAATCTACAAGGAAACGGTCTCCTGAGAATATTAGGAAGTGCAAAAAGGTGAAGGTGAGAATTTTTTGCTTTTAGTAAACACAAAATTCATACATACAGTTCATATATGTGAGGATTAATCTCAACTGTTAATGTGTATACGAGGGGCTTTCGGAGAGGATTAACTGAGGGTGAGGAGATCTACCTTGAATATAAGCTGTACTGTCTCTCAGTCTGGAATTTTGCTGAGCAAAAAGTAAAAGAGGGAAAAGCCAGCTAACTGACAGGATTCTCCTTTCTCTGCCTTCTGGCACACTGAACTATGAGCAAGCAACTTCGTTTTCCTGCGGCCAGAGCCAAAAGTTGCTCGCACTGCCTTCCCTGCCATAATAAGCTGCTATAACCCTTCACACCATGAGTCGAAATAAAGCCTACCTCCCCTAAGCTGATCCCTTTAAGGTGATCTGGTCCTGGCAATGAGAAAAGGACTATTACATGGCATCTCTTGTCCAGACTTTGTGTTAGTTTCTTTTGTTATGACAAATACTTTGGCAAAAGAACTTAAAGAGAAAATTATTTATTGTGGCAGTTTAGGAGTTTCCCCCTACCGGGATAGGGAGGCTCACATCATAGAGGGTGCACATATGGTGACCAGGAGGCGCAGAGCGTATGCCTATGCTAGTGAGCTTCTTCTTTTTCTTTTTATTGTTTCTGGTCCATGGGAACAAATGTTGCTACCCATATTCAGTGTTCTTTCTTAGTTAATCCTGACTGGAAGTCCTCACTGACATATCCACAAATGTGTTCTGCTAATCTAAACATTTCTCTACCCAAACACATTAACAGTTGAGATTAGTCCTCACATATATGAACTGTATGTATGAATTTCGTGTTTACTAAAAGCAAAAAATTCTCACCTTCACCTTTTTGCACTTCCTAATAACTAAATAGCCTACAAGTCCCCCCCCCCAAAAAACAGTGTCTCACTCTGTAGCCCTGGCTGTCCTGGAACTCGCTACAAGTTTCTTAATTCAGTCAGTCAGGTTGACAAACACAGTGAAACATCATCCCTCAAACTGCAAAACCTAGAGGAGATATAACAAAATGTCTGTCTGGGCAAGAAATGGGGAAATATCTGCTTAAGAAAGCGAGAAAACAGGAAAGTCCAACACAGCATTTTCTTATCAGAGGTACAGAAAGAATGAGACCGCACTGAATTACATGCTGAATTGTTAAACTCAGATGAGCCTTTTTAATGAAGAATTGTAGGACACAGGAGAGAAATACACTTCCCTTCAAAAAAAGATATAGCCCAAAGAAATGCTGTTAAAGATTGTGACAGTCAAAGGAAAGAAGAGAAAAGGCCTTGACAATTTCTCAGAAAATTAAGAAACAGCCTTCCTCAAGACTCAGCAATACCATTTGTGGGTATATAACCAAAGGATGCTCAATCGTACCCCAAGGACATGTGCTCAACTATGTTCATAGCAGCATTGCTCGTCATAGCCAGAACCTGGAAACAACCTAAATGTCCCTCGACTGAAGAATGGATAAGGAAAATGTGGTATATTTACACAAGAGAATACTACAGTGGTAAAAATAATGACATCTTGAAATTTGTAGGCAAATTGATGAATCTAGAAAACATCATATTGAGTGAGATAACCCAGACCCAGAAGGACAAATACCATATGTACTTTAGGCATAAAACAAAGAAAATCAGCCTACAATTTACAATCCCAGAGAACCTAGACAGCAATGAGGACCCTAAGAGAGACATACATGGATCTAATCTACATGGGAAGTAGAAAAAGCAAGATCTCCTGAGTAAATTGGGAGCATGGGGACCATGGGAGAGGGTTGAAGGGGAGGGGAGAGGAAAGGAGGAGAGCAGAGAAAATGTATAGCTCAAAAAAATCAACTAAAAAAAAGAGAAAGAAAGGGCCTTGAGTACTCCATGGTAGACATAGAGAGTCCCAAGACCAATAGGAGCACAGGCTTCCAATACAGGCTTAATTAAACTTTTGCTAAATTAAATTCTAGAATTAAATGCAACTCTAGGAAACAAGAGGAAGTCATCCATAGGAGTCAGGTGTTTTACGTCACAGCAGGTGTGAAAGCAAAGGCTACTGTGGCATGGACTGGGGAATCTATCCATAAGGTATCACAGAGGACTTTGCACTAGAAACAAGCCCTCTCTTAGCACAGGAATCAGGAGCATGGGACTCTTTAGGACAACAGAAATTAAGAGGTTAATAAATACATAAGATAGAAAGGAAAGCAATTTTAGTAAAATCTATTGATAAGGGCTGCTGCCACGTGGAGATATTAAAACCTTTAGAAGTACTTCAAATGAACCCCTCAGAGAAAGGAGATATAGTGGTACCTCTTCATCCATGGTTGGAAGTGAGAGATTGATTGTCTTTTTTTGTAATTTTTTTCATGTTTTTAATTTATTTGGGGTGGGAATGTACATGTGACAGTAGTGCACTTGTGGAAGTTGGAGAACAACTTGTAAGAATCGATTATTTCCAAAGTAATGATTTTTGTTATACTATATTCATACAAATATATCACCATACTTTTCTCTTATTCACCTCCTATCCCCCTGATCCCATGATGATCTCCTTCCTTTCCACAATAGTACCTCCTTCTGAATTCATGTCCCACATATTCCATCATACTCATGTCCCCCATCCCCCTCCTTCTCACGGCCCCTTCTCTACTTTCATATCCCACACATGCATATGCAGAGAAAGAGAGAGCAAGATGCATGTATATACACACAGAACTGTGTATAAACATAAATCTATATTCCATATATGAGCAAAAGAATGTGATAATTGTTTTTCTAAGCGTGGCTTATTTCAATTAACATAATAATATCTAGTTCCATCCATTTACCTGCAAATGTCACAATTTCACTTCTCTTTACAACTGCCTGAGAAAGGATTCCACAGAGTTGGCACACAGAAGCTAATACAGCGAAAGTCCAAGGGGGTCAGGCTACATCTTATGTTGGCAACAGAATTTGGCACTAATCTATGGGATAAATGCAAGCATTCAGAGGGCAGTTTAACACTATGTCCATTTATCAAAACAACAGTATCAGCTCTCCCCTAGGGCATATAACTTACCAAGGCATGACTTCTGACAAGGTTTACAGTTCCAGTACCAGACATTAATTTTCTCCTGTGGAGTGGGCCTCAAGTCTAATAAGAATGTGGTTGGGCACTCCCATTATAGTCCTTTCACTGTTGAGCCAGTCACACATCTTGGTTATTGGCAGATGGTTATTGTGGCTCATTGGGTCCACAGGTAATGAGGAACATTTCCTATATTTCTCCCCGAACAGCTTGCATAGAGAGCTAGAATCTAAAGGAAGACATGATTTTGGGTAATCCATCTTCTGGGCAGTCACGGTGCACGCCTTTAATCCCAGCATTTGGAGGCAGAGGCAGTAGGATCTCTGTGAGTTTGAAACCAGCCTGGTCTACAAATTGAGATCCAGGACAGCCAGGACTGTTATACAGAGAAACCTTGTCTGGAAGAAAAAGTAAAAGAAAAGAAAGAAAGAAAGAAAGAAAGAAAGAAAGAAAGAAAGAAAGAAAGAAAGAAAGAAAGAAAGAAAGAAATTTATGTTGCATATATTTGTTGCTTAATCTATGCATGGATTATCTGACATGGAATTGGAAGTCTTGGAAATAAGTGAAAGATACAACCTCAAGCATTATGACTAGATTAACTACTTGTCTTATTGCTGTGGCAAAGTATATGTCAAATCAATTTAATAAAGGAAGGATTTATTTTTGATTATCATTGTAGTGCACAGTACATTGTGGCATGGAAGTCAGGATGGCAAGAAGTTAAATCAGCCAGTCACATTAGATCCTCAGTTAGGAAACAGAAAACAATGAATGCTTGATATTCTGAACTCTTTCTCCTTTTTATTTTGTCTGAGACCACCATGTAATGGCATTACCCAATTAATCTGATCTAGATAATTCTTCTCAAGCATGCATAATGTTGCAGAATATTTTATCACATTGTGAAGCTCCAAGAGTGTGTTAATAAGATTAATCTTGGATCAGGGGTGGATCCAGCAACTACTTGGTAAGAATTAGCCATAGAGAATATAGATGACCTGGAAAGATGGATAGAGAGACATACAGGAAGGAGTAGAGAGAGAAATAGAGATTCACAGTTTTTTGTTTGGTTTGGTTTGGTTTGGGACAGAAGGAGAGATGCTCTCTTGCTGGGTCTCTTGACAAAAGGGAAAGTCAGCTGGTTGCTTCTCAACTTCTCTGATCTAGAAAGTTTTCACAAGAACCTACTTCACCACTGCGTGAGAAAACTAAAGAGAGGTGCCTCAAGGTTATCAGAAAACCAACCTTAGTTTATTCAGTTGCTATACAAGAATGACCAGCAGATAATAGGCATCTCCAAGGTTTTGAAGAATTTAAATGGAATCCTATAGAAATATTAGATTTAAGGAGATATAAGGAAATGGCCATTTCAAATGGTATGCATTAATACTATGTGAAGCAGGTATTAAATTCATGGGTGTCTCAGAACAGAATTATCCCCCAAGACTAGAAAGATTTAGTTGCAGCAACATTGGAGGATGGTCCTCAGTCACAATGGAAAACATGGTGGAAAGAGGAAGCTCTGGCTATAAAACTACAAAATAGGGGGACAGAGGTATTGATATTTCCCAAGACAAAATCCTTGGTGAAGTCCAGTATGCTGATTTGCAAAGACAGGTTGAATTTCATGATCACACCTTGGCACTTCATCATTTAGCAGCTATTAATTCTTAGGACAAAGGTGACATATCAGGAAAGAGGTCTGAGTCATTCACTAAAATTGTACAAGGCACAAAAGAAGTCTTCAGTAATTTTTTTCAAAGATCAACTTTAGCTGTAAATAGAATAAAATCATAAATGAGATGAATATTAATTAAATCTTCAGCTTTTGAAAATGTTAAATCAGAATATAAAACAGTGATTAGGCCTTTAAACGCAAGATCAGCACCCATAGATGAATGGATTAGAAATACAACTGATGTTGAATCTCACACTTCTGATGCTAATTTGATAGAAATGATTTCTAAGAATTTTAAGAAAAATCAAAATGTCAGATGTTTTAATTGTGGTAATCAAGGTCATCCAAAAAGGGATTGTAGGCAAGGCATTCCTAGAAACAATGTTTTTTAATATATTATCCAAATGAAAGGCCCAGCCCTCTGAAGTATGCAGAAGGTATGTCAAAAGCTGTAATTGGACTAATGAATGAAGGTCAACAGGGGCAGGCAGGATAACTTTTTGTCATCAGAGAGCACTTCAAAGGGTCTTCTGAAGGCCCCGATACCAAATTTGGTTCAATCGTTCCCTGTCAACAGTGGAGAAACTTATCAACAGAGCAAATAAAAGACTGTTGTTAAAAACCGTACTACTCCAGATATGTTTGAATACAGAACAGCTTCAGTAGATAAAACAAAAACTCAGTCAAACTTCTATAAATGATTAAAGACCAAATCTAAAAATATGAAAAAACGGCATTGTAATTGGAAGATTATTGGACACAGGTGTAGAAGTAACCATAAATTCACCAAAATCTTAGCAATCCAGATTGGCCCCTTCAGAAGGTAAATATTCAGCTTTTAGGAATTGTTAACTTTATCTCAGGTAAAATAAATCACAAGTGAGTGGAAGGTATAGGAACTTAAAACCATATGTGCCTAATATAACAATGAATTTATGGGGACATGATCTGCTACAATGATAGAAAATTATAGATTAATATTCCTCCAATCTTAGAAACACACCATAAAATAAAGAATGCTTCTGAGAGACATATTAAAAAGTGTTGTCAAAAATAGTCACAGAACAGACCATTCAGGTTGTACATAAGCAGGACACAACAGCTATTGGTCTTTCAAAGGTACCAACAGCCCTACCTTTAAAATGGTTAACCTGTCTGGGTAGAACAACGGCTTTTGACATGAGAAAAATTACAGGCACTGGAACGGCTGGTACAGGGACAGCTGTATGCTCAACATAGTGAAGAATTAACCAGTTCTTGGAATTCTGTTATATTTGTTATTAAAAAGAACAATCTGGAAAATGGATATTGATAACATATCTGAGAGCTATTAAGAAAGTGATCCAGATCAACAAGGGGCAGACAAGGTAACTCTTTGCCATCAGGTAACACTTTAAGGGATCTTCTGAAGGCCCCGATACCAAATTTGGTTCAATCATTCCCTGTCAACAGTGGAGAAACTTATCCACAGAATCCCCTAAAGATGTCATTGCCCCCAGGCAATAGGAAGTAATTTTAAAAACACACCCCCACATTCCTGAGAGGTAGGATGGGTTGTTTTGATCATTGGGTAAGTTATGGATGTTTGTCATTGTTTAGGGTGATTAATTTCAAGGTGTTATTGGTGATGGTCAGGGAGGAAACTACACAAAGGAGGTTATATTCAGGGTTCTCTTTCTGAAGAGGGGGAATATAGGATGATAGGATAAATGGATAGATTATTTAATCTAACTTTTAAACTAAAAAAGCAAATACTAGTCTAAAATTTTACATTGCTATGGATTTTTGAATATTGATACACATTAAAGGTTATTTTTATTATAGCATACTATATGATATCATGCCTATGCCACTCATTTAAAACTGTAGTGTAAAGTTCTAGTCCTTGAAAGCTACTATTTAAAAATGCATGTTTAAAAAAAAAAAGAAAAAAGAAAAACAGTCCACTCAGTACTTTGCCAAACACTTTATAGGACAACTGGTTGACCAGTGTGAGATGTATATTTACAGAATAAATAATTAAATAAATAAATAGACAGACAGATAAAGGCTTAGGATAATTAAGATAACAGTCAAATTTGTAGTAAGGGTTTAGATGTACACAGAAATAAGCTTTATTTAGCCTCATGTATTTTAGGTAGATAGGTGGTCTTCAGACACTTCAGAATTCTACAGACTATGGCATTTAAGATATTTTAATCATGTAAGGCTTTTCATGACAGTGAGATACATCTGCTTCTGGCAATACTAATCTACTTCAGAGAAGATGATGGACATTGAAGAACCTACATATAGAGTTTACTTTAAATGTTGCAAAACTAGACACTGGTCAGGAAACTTCCCTTGCCTCAACTGCTGATAGCATGCTGTCCAAATTGGACAAGCAGAACACAGAGGAAATTGCTGTGGGATAACACTCTGTATGCTGTGAATATGTATTCCTCTCGTTGGTCAATAAAGAAGCTGCTTTCACCTATAGCAAGGCAGAATAAGGCTAGGTGGGAAAACCAAACTGAAAATAGAGAGAGGAGAAGAGTAGAGGCTGGGAGAGATACCAGCCAGCTGCCAGAGGAGCATGATGTATTAGAGCACAGGCAAAGCCATGAGACAGAAGGCAAAACATAGATTACTAGAAATGGGTTCATTTAGAAGTAAAGAGCTAGTTGGTAATAAGCCTGAGCTGTTTGGCCAAGCAGTTTGTAATTAATATTAAAGCTCTGAGTGATTATTTAGAAGTGGCTATGGGATGGGGCAGGATAGAGAAACCTCTGTTTACTGAAAATGACTGCCAAACTTTGTCAAGACAAGGTAGACAAATCCTTCAAAATTTCTGCTTCATAAAAGAGTCTTTCAAACAGATATTCTAGGCCTGTAGGGTAAAGATGGAAGCCCCAGTGTTGCAGAGGAGCCTTGGGTGACTGTTCAGGCATCCAACTGTTTCTGTTATTTCTATAGTTTTGGAAATTGCTTGCTCTGTGCTTCCTGTTTACTCAGGTAATATTATATCCTTCTTGGATCTCTGATGGGGGTTGAAGACCATTTTCCTTGTTACCAAATTCAGAAAAGAAACTTACAAAGGAAATGTCAAGTTTATAAAGTCAAGGGACATAAAAGTTTAAGTTGTTTAAAAAACTGTTTTAAGGTCTCAAAAGATATTTTTAGGTTGATAATATAAATTCTGATAGAAAGTGATAAAACTTTGTACTCATCAAGACAAGATAGATTAATAAAGTGCTTTCTCTGAATACTAATGGACTGGACATCATATATGTAACTCATACCTGATAATTGTTTTTATTGTATATAGTTCTACTATGTTAGAGTTAAAGCCTTTCATTTTATTTAAACGAAAAGGAGGAAATATTGTGGGATATTTGATTGTTTTGTGAAACTCTGAGTCTGTATTAATAAAATTAACCTTGGACCAGGGTGGAGCAAGCAAGTAGTTGACAAGAATTAGTGATAGAGAGTACAGAGGACCTGATAAGATGGTTAGAGAGACAAATAGGAAAGAGTAGGAAGGGACTTAGAGATTCGTGATCCTCTTTGGTTTGGGATAAAAGAGAGACACTCTCTTTCTGGATCTCCTGCCAAAAGGGAAGGCAAGCTGGTTGGTTTTCAACTTCTCTGATATATCAGGTTTTTCACCCCAATATCTGATTCCCAAGTCTTTGTTGGTAAATAGAACAACGTAGATAAAAACAACACACAGAGGCTTTTCTCATAGGTGAGTCTGGATCCTATTAAGTTGACCATCAAGATTAACCATCATAGACTTGTGTAGCCAAGGTAGCCTTGAACTCACAGAGATCTGTCTGCCTCTGTCTCCCAAATGCTGGAATTAAATGTGTGTGCTACCACTGCCTGGCCTCCATGGCTAACTAGTGTGGCTAACTCCCCACTCTGATCTTCAGGAAAGCATTATTTGTCAAAACACAAATAAAATATTACCACATGTGAGTGTTTTGCATACATGAATGTCTATGTACCATGTGCATGCCTGGTACCCACAGAGGTCAGAAGAAGAAATCTGGTCCCATGGAACTAGAGTTAGGGATGGTTTTAAACAACCATATTAGGGCTGGAGAGATGGCTCAATGATTAAAAGCTTTGTCTGCTCTTCCAAAGGTCCTGAGTTCAATTCCCAGCAACCACATGGTGGCTTACAGTCATCTGTAATGAAATCTGGTGCCTTCTTCTGGCCTGCACTGTATACATAATAAATAAATAAATCTTAAAAAAAATAACCATATGAGTGCTTAGAGTTGAAGCCAGATCATCAATGAGAGCAACAAATGTTCTTAACCATTGAGCCATCTCTCCAACCCTGTAAACTTAATTTAAAAAATTTAAAAGTGGGAGGGGACTGGTGTGGGAGGTCCAAAACTATATGTTGCTTTCATTGGTTAAGAAATAAAGAAATTGCCCTGGCCTGTTGATAGGGTAGAACTTAGGTAGGCAGGGAAGACAAAACTGAATTCTGGGAGGAAGGAAGCAGAGTCAGAGAGATGCCATGGATCCGCCAGAGACAGATGCTGGGAATTTTACCTGGTAAGCCACTGCCATGTGGGGATACACAGATGGGTTAAAGAGTCAGGTGTATGCCATGGATCCGCCACCAGAGATAGATGTGCTAAAACTTTGCTGGTAGGCCACGACCTTTTGGTAATGCACAGATTAATGGTTGATGGGTTAAATTAATATAAGAGTTAGCCAATAAGAAGTTAGAGCTAATGGGCCAAGCAATGATTTAATTAATACAGATTCTGTGTGGTTATTTCGGGGCTAAGCTAGCTGGGCAGCCTGGATGAACAAGCGGACACTCCTCCTACAGGGACATGTACTGGAGAGATGGCTCAGCGTTTAAGAGCACATACTAGTCTTTCAGAGCACTCACAGAGCAGGGGATCCAACACCCTCTTCTGGCCTCCATAGGTACCAGGCACACATGTGGTACACATGTATACATGCAGATGAGCTAAACACTTGTACACATAAAAGTAAATCTTTTTTAAAAAATAAAGAATGTCATTAAAAAAGAAGAATCAAAACTTTTCCCTTCTTTCTTGTTACCCATTTAGAGAAATTAATCCTTCAAGAGAAATTCAGAACAGATCATTCTAGAACAATGCACACCTTTTGAGTATTCCTTGTTATAATCCAGTAATCCAAATGTTCTATAACATAAATATGAATAAAATCCTGACTGTTATTTAAAGCTGAATCCTGTCCCCTGGAAAGGCGCGTTTTGGCAGCAGGAGACCATTTGGTTGGCTGTGTTTCTGTCCCACTTGGTGCTTCTAGTCTTCCTTTCTCACCATTAGGCTGCTTCTTCCTCATCCAAGGTTAAAATGGGGAGAAGTAGAAACCATGACAGGAAGCATCTGTCTGGCACTGCAGTTGCTTCTAGTTACAGCTAATGTCTGCACTCCATGCTGGTGATAGTCAAAGCTGACTTCTCTCTCCATGGTATTTCTATAGAAGCTCCCATTTTTGGAAGGGCCCATACTCTGCCTTCTGTTGGTCGCTTATATTTTACTCCTGAAGAAGAGTAAACCAAGTAAGTAGGGTTGTTTACAGTTATTTCTCCTTTCTGAGTGGAACTCTAGTACTAATGTGAAGTGACTATGGACTAGCTCTGCTCTGAAGAGCCCTCTGCTACCCCCTAAGAAACATTTTTTCTGCTTTCAATGTAAATGTGATTAATACTCAAGATAGTGTTTCTCCGCACTTCATACTAATAGCTTAAGCCTCTTATCTTACTTATCTACACTTACATATTTAAATTTAATCACCATTCATCCATTGCATTAACAAACCATCTTTGTTTTGTTTTTGAGACAGGGTCTCACTACAGTAGCCCTGGCTGGCCTAGAACTCATTATGTAAAAGAAGATAGTCTTGAACTCACAGAGACCTGCCTACCTCTGCACCCTGCATACTGGAATTAAAGGCACATGCTACCACATCCAGACCAAGGAGCCATTTTTTTTAGTACCTGCCCAAATATTTCTGCTCTACAGTTGAGTTTTCTTATGAAGACCTATTAGAAGCTTGCAAGTGAATGTCCCAAGTCAACGAACAGACTATGAAATAAAACCCACTCTTTTCTCTTAAACATATATCCCAGAGAATGAATTTCTGTGTTTTTCCTAGGGAAACATTAAATAATGTTTATTTACCCCAGATGGGGCACTAATGACAGTCCAAAGAATTGGTTCTAATAAAATCAATTTGGTGAGTTAATAAGTTTATCAAGGACCAGGAGTGACTCAAAGATAGCTTTATCACCAAAAATCCCACCCCAGGATGCATGACAACTGATAAAAGCTGCATCCCTGGGGCTCCCTGCCCAATTTCCAGGCAGCTCCACTAGAGTCCTTCTCTCCAAGCAAGTCTTTACTGCCCGATAATCCAGGGGAAGGGCCTCAGGAACCTGTATTTTCCTGAGCTTCCCCAGTCTCAGGAGCTTCCTCTCAGGAAGGAATGTTTCTGTTCAGAGGACGTTGCTATAGAACAAGGGTGATGAATGAGGTCATCTTCCTTACTATTGCCAAACATTTGGTAATAGCTCAACTTTCTCACTGAACTAGACAGTTTCACCCACATGTCCAGTTCAGTTCTGGTAGCCATCTCTGATAGAGCAACTGAGATTCCTAGCAGGTCATATGTTCCTCCATGGCTAGATCCACGTCTTTGATTGGTGTACCCTCATAGGTTGTCCTAGTGAGTGTGATGTCTTGTACCTATGCTGGATATGAAGCCTAAAGTCATACATACATTCATATCAAAAAACAGTAAATTAAGAGTGGCAGAATTTGGGGTAGAAGTGAAATATTGAGCATAGTTAAGTGAGGGCAAGGAAGTGAGTCTCATTGTCTTTCCAAGCATAAGCCAATCACAGTGCTTTCTCACATGGGAAGTTACTTGACACAGATTTTGACGGTAAACCAATTTAGCATAATAGTTATGTGTATATGTGTTGAAAGTTGGTAACTTGGATTTTAATTCTCACTCTCATTTATTATATACGTGGTCTTACACAAACTACCTTAGCGGCTTTGTTGAGAGGTAGGAACACTCACTTTTACTCTTTGAAGCATCAGTTTGGTAAAATCAGGTTCTGAAGCCCAGAGCAATCTGAATTCCCCTTACAGGGAGCATATAACCAGAACGATTGCTCAAAGAGAATCCCCCAAAGTTATCAGCAACCTGAGAGACCAGCCAAAGAGCCAGGACTACAGGCTCCAAGGCAAGAAGAGAACCAGTTTTGTGATCTGAAATGGAAAATGACAACCCTTTTGGATTTTAAGTGGGAATTAAATAAGACCTAGAGAAATCCATAAAAACATGTATCCAGAAGGTAAGAACCCAGTTTAGGAAAAGAACAAATCTGTAAAATCCTCAGCTGTATAGTTTGGAGATCTTAACTCTTCTATTTAACCATTGATTGGACAGCTATGTCCTCATGTCTCATTTCAATGAAAGTCTCACTCCCATCATTTTAGACTGCACCCTCAAGCTGACCTTAAAGCTATTTATATTGCAAATTTATGCAAGTTGCATGATGAAGACCCAGGCCTTCAATCCTGAGCAACTCAACTAATACCTAAAACAGGGTTCAATAATGCATAACAGAATGCAGGTCACTGGAGATGAGTGCTTGTTTCCCTGTTAAAGTTGAACCGATTGGTGACTGTAGAGATGGCTCTGTAGTTAAGAGCACTGGCTGCTCTTCCAGAGGACCTGGGTTCCAATCCAGCACCCACATAGTGACTCACAACCATCTGTAACTCCAGTTTCAGGCAATCCAATACTCTCTTCTGAACTCCTCAGAATGCACGTGGTACACAATTATAAATTCAGAAAACACACACATAAAAGTAAATAAATGGAAATTAAAGTTTAACCCACCAAATATTGATTTGAAGATATGTGTCTTAAGAAAGAAAAACATACAAGAAAACTACAAAAAACAAACACTACACAAAAGTAGGTAGTAAAAAAGAGTAGAAATTTTATATATGTTTAATCAATGATAGCTACATCCATACAAGTTACATTTAGCCTTAACTAACATATAACAACTAGAATCTAATGTTATATTTTTTAAATTCCAGATAATTAAATTATAGTCAATATATGTGATGACTCTTATTACAAACACTAGAAAGAAACCCATAATTTCAATGAGAATAAAAATCAGATTTTTCATTCCTATTAAATAATATTGAGCAAATATTCTATGAATATTGGGTTAAAACATGCATTTTTTTTAACTTGTACTAAACACAAAACTTGAGCTAAACACAATGAAAATATAAGCAGAAGCCACTTCTCTTTTCCTGCCCACCTATTCCCCAACCTCATTTATAAATCTTACCAACTTTCCAATCAAAAGGTCAGAAAAAAAAATTTGGGAGTATTTCTAAAAACCTATCCCTAGAACTCTAGGAATATTATACTTAAAAGGACTATGGTCATACAAGTTTGGACAGGGATAAACATACTTCTTTTTCTTGCCATTTGTACATTTAAAGGCTATGAGGAGTCCTACCATTAAATAACTAATAATGAGTTAATAGGATCCAATCACCTGTGTTCAAATCTAGATTCTATTGTTTTCCAGCTGTACAGCTTCCATAAATCCTGTGTTTCTCACTTGGGAAAAGGGGAACCTAATGACACTTAAAACTTCATTGGGTTTACTGCGAGATGCCTGTGAGGCATCCATGAGGAGCTTTCAGTACGGTGCCGCACACGTTCACTCACTTAGCATGTTTATTAGTTATCTTCCGTATGCCCAGATCCCAGGAATCCTGGAGCCTACAATCAGATGGTGGAGAGAGGAGACAAATGATAAGCAGATAAAAAGCAAATGGTACCATTTCAAACAGTGATGAATCCTCTGAGGGAATGTAACATAACATTGCTGACAAGGACTAGGATGTTGTCTTAGTGAGGGCTTCTATTGCTGTGAAGGGACACCATTACATTTTCTTTCAAACCACCGCAATCCACTCACTGGCTCCCATAGGCTTATAGTAGATCACATGCTTCCAACATAGAATGGCACAGGATATACATTGCCATTCCAAAATGTAGGGAAGGGAGCACAGTGAGGAGATACTGGACCAAAGCAAGACCAAAGATCAGCTGGGCAAACTCCAAACTTTGCATCTCCATGTCTAATGTCAAAGTGCTCTTCAGATCTCTAACTCCATTTAGCTCTGAGTGACTACAACACACTTCTTTCCCTTGGACTGGTTTCACTCCCTGTCAGCAGCTTTCCTGGCAGGGTTCCCACAACTCTGGCATCTCCAACATCTTGGGGTCTCCGACACAATCCCGTCTTCCCCTTCACAGCTTCACACAATGGCCCCTCTAGGCTTCCATTCAGGGACACCCCTGATATATGTCTGGCCTCAGCAGCTTTCGTTAGTCACAGAGGGAGATTCCATAAACCCTTTCTTATATCTGTGATTCAAAAACCAGAACCATGTGGCCAAAGCTGCCACACATGGCCATGCTTGCTGGGGCTGGAGCATGGCCCCTTGTTCAATTACATCTTGGGCTTTTTTTTTTTCCAATGCTTTCCTTCATTGCCTAAGTTTGGCTTGAACTCGATCTATAGATCAAGCTGGCCTTGAATTCAGTGACCCTCCTGCCTTTGCCTCTAGGGAGCTGGGATTACAGGTGTGCATCACCACACCTCGGTCTAAGTTTTTTTTAATTCCTTTTCACAAGTTGGAAGCTTAGCTGAGTGGGGTCTTCGCCTGAGGTCACCATTCCTTATTCCACTTAGCATGAGGCTTTTCTTTAATCTGTTTATCTCCTTGAACACAGGACTTTGCTCCATTCCACTTCCTGATGCCCCTTTTCTCCTCAAACTGCACAGTTTATACTTTTCCTTACTCAGTTTGCTCCTTTTTATTATAGATCTGCATGAGAGTAAACACTAATATTTTCCTTTGAAATCTCTTAAGCCAGGCCCCCACAGTTCAAATCACCCTCAGCAACACTGGCATCCATGCTCCTCTTAGCATGGCCCATTAAGCAGCATTTAAAGCATTCCACTGCTTTTCTAATCCAAAGGCCACATTCCTCCAACAAAACCATTGGCAGACCTATCATGGCAATGCCCCAGTCCCTGGTATCAACTTCTATTTTACTTTGGATTTCTATTGCTATGAAGAGATACCATGAACATTGCAACTCTTATAAAGGAAAACATTTAATTGGGACTGGCTTACAGTTTCAGATATTTAGTCCATTATCATCACGGTGAGAAGTATGGTGGCATGCAGGCAGACATGGTGCCGTAGAAGATGGGAGTTCTATATTTGGATCCATAGGGAGCAGGAAGAGACAGTGAACCACTAGGCCTGGCTTGAGCTTCTGAGATCTCAAAGCCCACCCCAGGGACACACTTCCTCCAACAACAACACACCCACTCCAACAAGGCCACACCTCCTAAGAGTGCCACACCCTATGAGTTTATGGGTGCCATTTTTTTTTCCAAACCACCATAGATGTTTTAGATGGGAATCATAGAATGGCATTTCTGAGAAAGAAATTTTACCCTAGACCTGAGAAGGGAGAGGCTGTTATCAGCCATTCATTCACTCATTTACCAAACAAATGTTTATTAAGCACTTACTATGTTCTAGACTCTGGAAATAAATCAACTAACAAGATAGATAGTATATATACTTAGGTCATCCAGCTTCTAAGCCTATGCTCTTTTTACTATTCATGGTCCAGCTAAAATCTAGCTAGAAAAAGAACAGGAATTACTTTTTTCTTTACAGATGAATGGAAGCATTAGGAAGTCAAATCTAAAATAATGAAGCAATCTGTAATCTGTAGATTAATGAAATCAGGAAGTCATTCGTTTTGTTCCATGGGTGGGAAAAGAGGGTGTTCCCATAGTACAGACAAAACAAAACTGCAGGGTAACTGCTCAAGAGGTCATGTTCCACAAAAAGCAGAAAAAGAGAGAGTAAGAAATACCCAGGCTTCCCCCTTTCCTGCTGCCAAACTCTTAAGGCGCTCTCACTACTTAGGTGAGTTAAAGGTCAAAGAAGAAAGAGTATGTGTACTGTAGTAAGTTAACAGAGAGCAGTTAATGGGCGGGAGCCAATCGGGGTGAGTAGAAAATAGTTATATCAGTATGATCCCTCAGTAACCACGGAATGACCCAAATGAATGACAAAGATGCTATGTACATTCAAAAGGAGGAAAGATGAGACCAGCAATTTCTCTCCGTAGGAGAGCATAAAGCAATGTTGAGTCCCACAGAAATGTAGATCTGTGAGTAAATAAAAGCAAGTGCTAGTTGTGGCTTGAATCTGAAATATTTTCCACAGCATCCCGTTTGGGATACTTTGTTCTTCATCTGGTGCTGCTATTTGGGGAAACTGTGGAACCTTTAGGAAGTAGAACCTCGCTGGCTGAAATAGGTCACTAGCAGTGAACTTCTGAACGTTGTTACCCAGTCTCTGGTTCCTTCTTCCCCAGGATTTCCCTGATGTGAACAGTCTCAGTCACACTCCTGCTGCCATGGACTAAATTGCCATGCCTCCCCTGCCATGATGGACTAAAACCTAAAAATGTAAGTCAAAATCTCTTGTTCTTAAGTTGTCTCAGTTTGATTAGAGCAACAAAAAGTAACTGACAGAATGTTCATGACAGAAACCATCTCAAGTATTTTCCTGTGGACAAAGACTATATTCAGTCATAGTCAGTCTCTTTACTTCATAGACAAAATGGAGTGTCTATAATATATGTGCACAGTAGAGAGAGTAATGAAAAACAACCATAGAGCTATTGAGGCACAGAAATTGACATGATTATCTTTGTTTATTTACAGAAAAAATTTGAATAAAAAATATATATGTGAAACTGGCATGTGTTAATCCCACCAGGTAAAAAATAAGACCACTACCACAATTTGTTGAGCCATACTGAAGCAAGTTTTATTATGCTGGCCAGAACCATGAACACTGGCCAGGTCCATACCTAGGATTCCCAGAGTATGGTACCAAATTACATTAGTCAGAGGCTTATAAAGGTACAACACACAAGGCTATGTACTTCCCACCTACGTCCAATCAGGGGCAAGCACACATCCTGACGTATATCCTGCCTATGTGTGATCAATCACATCCTGTGCAGTTGGGACAACTAAGCTTGTTCAGAGAAGCAAAAAAACGTGGCTTGCCATCTTACAGGAACAGCACCCACCAGCATTCCAGGAAGTTATCTGTCCTTGGACAAGTGGGGATTACAGGTTGAGGCATTTTGCTTTCTCTATCTCTTAAGCACAGTAATTTAAACTTAAAAACGCAACTTTAGCCCTTGCATTCCGCTTTGAGCTGTATCCTAAGTCAAATCCTTAATCCTGGGGTGGGTATCTGTTTATATTGGAATCTAATAGCCATCAGCTTAATGGCACCCAGATGGGAATTTATTTACCTAGTTAAGGCATTAATAATGCAAAGGTCAACAGTAATTAGCAGAAACAGAAGGGCCAAAGGCACTGTGATGGCTGACATAAGAGTCACTATGAAATGAGAATAGGGACCAGTCATGTATTTTTATTTTATCTCAGGTCCCCTTTTTTGCAATTTGTTTGTTGTTGTTGTTTGGGTTTTTTGTTTCATTTAGTTTTTTGTGCAACCAGAGTATTTCTAAAGATTCCTAACTGGTTTGTATACAAACAGCATTTTTTTTTCTTAAAGCCACACAATAACCTCCTGGTTCTACATAGAGCAGGTTGAGTGTCCTATCATATTGTAGAACTACTTCAGATAATAAATCTACCTTTGATAGATTTTGGCCTATTTGGTTTTAACAGGTAAGTTTCCTGGTATACCAATTGACTATTTTTAAAAATTAAAATGTTTTTTTCCTGGTTTACCAATTGGCACTATAGGTAACCATTTTGTCCCCATATACCAAGAAGTACTGTTGTTGTTGATGGTGATGGTGGTGGCTTTTTGGGTTTTTGACCTGATGTTCCAGCCTGTTGAGGATACAGGGTAATGTATTGTCCTCTGTAACTACTTCCTGCTGAAATTGCGATCTTGTTGTCAGGGCCCAGGGATCTAGAATGCCAGTCAAGGTGTAGAGGGGGTTCAGGCAATGAGGCATTCTCAGAAGCATCTGCTTATCTGACTCAGCAGAAGAAACAGAGAGCAATCACATCAGCTAGACTGGTTCACGTCAGTTTTCAGCAAGCCCAGAGCTCACAGCCATTTGGAGCAGTTTGTAATCCAAAGCTTTGTGGGGTGTGTGAGCAAAGTGGAAATCTGCTGGGACAGATATAGACTTGGGGTAACAAAGATTAGGAATTTAGGAAAATCTTACATTTGGAGTTTCCCCCTCAGGAAAGGCAATAGGCAGGGAAGCTTAAAGTGTTGATTGACATGACAGGATTACTTATCTAGAGTCCATTTGACCTGTGACAGGTGGATTCAACTCCTAAGACTCCCTTGAATCTCTGATGCTTACATGAAATTTTTTATATAAACATTTTAGATTTATTAACATTACCACTGTTTGTAATCTGTACTGAAATCCACATTGTAGAAAAAGCAGCTAACAGGTGTCTGCAAAACAGCTGGAGTAGACTCAAGCCTTTGAGTCAAGCAAAAGCTATGACTTTGGGTTTAAAAACCATTATTTCCTCTGTCCAGAGAGCTGGATGTATAGAGGGGACAGAGATGTTTTTAGCACGATGAGAAGCACATTTAAGTCTAAACTTAGAGGCCAACCAAAGGAAATGGAAAGTCTCAAGCTTGTGACTAAAAACAGAAGTCAGTGCTTTGCTAGTTTATCAGAACTCCATTGATTAATGTTAAAACGCTGAACCTTTAAAATCTTAGTATAACAATAACACAGAAGGGGAAAGAAATCTGAAAGAGTTCTCATTTTTATGTCCGTTAAATCACTTCTTTCGATTTTTATAACTCGCACACACAGTTTAGACCCTCACAATTTACTTAAGCTTTCACATCCTCAGACAATTACAACTCGTATTTGCCTTGGAACACTTTTTGAGACAGACCCTCAGAACCTGTACAAACTTTAACATTTTTCTTTCCATCTAATGGCTTATCAGAGACATGAGTACTTATTAGTGAGAGAAGTCATTGCAAAGCAAATTCTTTTAAATAAAAGAATAATAAAAAGTTACATGTGAAACCTGTTTAGCAAGACAAACATGTCTGCTTTTCTGAGCAGGAGACATAGTAGCTCTAAAAAAAAAGGAAGGCCTGTTTTTTACAAATGAAATGAACTAACAAGGTAGTTGCAGCCCTGTGGGAGAAGCTGGGTACTTGCTCTCCAAACTGACAAAGCTACAATTAGCTGTCAACATTATCAGAGATCTGAGAAGGATAAATTATAGCAAGAAGTATAACCCAAATGGTCTATGTATTCATTAAAATGACAGAGAATTACCCACCACCTAGACAATGACCTTAGGCGCCTGTGGTCTCCATAGCTTTGCTGGGCAGCATCAGCCTTCAGCTGCCAGACCCACAAGGTCTGAGAGATTTCCTATGGAGAAGGAACTTGGGACACCGGCCCTACCTTGTCTAGGCAAAGTGGGGCAACCAACAATCCTGCCCTGCTTGTCCACAGTTTGGGCAGAGTCCTTGCAGCAGGCAATGTCTGGGGCAGTTTTTCTCAATGATTATCATTATCACTATCCAGGTGGCATTATCTGTCCCCATAGCCTTCTTTAGAGACCTTACAGTTGACACTAGGAGCTGGAATTTCTGTCTATCACAAGAAGCTTTTCTCATTAAACATTTTAAATGCCATATTCAGCAGATATCTGAAGTTTGAGGAACACAATCTATTAAATATACCCTATTTTAAATAAACTATACTTATTTCTAGCTACTTGCTTTAGGCTTAACCACGAAAACATATGCCAGAAGCTAAATAAAGCTTATTCCGGTAATTAATTACATTTGAATTTAGCGTGACTACAGGTACAATTCTGAGCGCATTAAAGAATTTGACCATAAGCCGGGTGGTGGTGGCTCTCACCTTTGATTCCAGCACTCAGAAGGCAGAGGCAGGCAGACATCTGAGTTCGTAGCCAGCCTGGTCTACAGAGTGAGTTCTAGGAGAGCCAAAGCTACACAAAGAGAGACCCTGTCTCAAAAACATATTTTTTGACCTTTTATAAGGTGATTATTAACTTACATATCTAATCATCTTTAACAATTTATAACAAGTTAGCAACTGTTGTAAGGTTAGGATTTGCATTTTTATCCCTGCTGTGTTTAGCCTTAAAAAATAACAATTTTTAACTGAAGCTCATTTAGTATCAAAATAAAACTTTAAATAATAAACACAGTCCGTAGGGAGACTAGAAATTTTCCACTTTCCTAGTCCTTTCACAGTGCGCCATTACAGAGTATCACAGTTTCTTATATGACTCAGTTTATCCAAATAGCTAAAGCTTAACAAAGCTAGCAAATCCATGGAGGGTAGACATACGTTCTTCAGTCAGTCTCTGCTAGCCTGAACAGACCTTTGGTAAGGAGCAGACAATAGGCTCTCTGCTTATGTCATTGTCTTGCTGCATCATAAGATAGGAACATCCCAGTTCCTAGTGCTTAGTGTTTGGTGCTCATAGTTGTGGCCCTAACTCTTTAGCCTTTTCTCTTTTGCTTATATATACTAATAAGGGCATCATAATACAAAATATTCCTGAACTTAAAACATCCCATAGTCTTATAAATTTAAAATTTAAAAAGCTGCTCCTTATTTTAAAAATCTAGCTTTTTAAATTTAAATTTTCTATAAAACTCCAAGATTCCTTTTTTTAAAAAAAAAGTTTAAAGTCTCTCAATAGTGGGCTCCTACAATATGGGAAAATAAATCAAGTACCTTTTTTACTTCAAGCGGGAAGAAAGAGGGCACAGCCACAGTCTGGACTAGGCAAAACCAAAGTCTAACAGCGCAAGCAACTCAATTGCCAACATCTGGGATTCACTCATGGTCCTCTGGCTTCCCCAAGAGGGATTGGGTTGGTCTCTGGCCCTGCCCTTGGCAGCATACATGGCCTGTCTTCTAGGCTTCAGCTGGCTCCATTTCATTGCAGCTGCTGTTCCTGGTGGCCATCCCATGGCCTGGCATCTCCAAAACTACTAGGGTCCCTCTCCTGGCCCCTCTTTAGGAATTTCAGCCCTGCCACACAATGCCAAGTCTCAACTGCTCTCCACAACCCCTTCATGCCTTTAAAACCAACACCACCAGTTTGGCTGCCACACAAGGTACATTCTGGACTGCATGGAGGTGAAGCTTTAATGCCTCATTAAACAAGCATTGTTTTTAAATCTGATCTTTCATAAACGTTTTTATGACTTTGTTTTCAGAGCAAGAATTATGATACAAAAATGTTATTGACTCCTTGGTTGGTTTATACGATGCTGTCACCTTTAATTAAGACAATGGTGAAGTCACATGGCATCCACCCTCTCCACCACTAGCAAAGATGGCTGCCATTCATGTGGCTGCCTCCACCTCGATGGGGAATAATAGTAAAGATGGTGGCAGCCACATAATGTTTATACCCCAAGAGGGAGTCATGGCACTTGGTTCCTTTAAGATTATCTATATATGATTTTTAACTATCAGTCTCTTGTGTTACAAGTTCTGAAGATTTCTTACCATACCCAATAAACTTACAAATCTTGAGGTACAGTAAGTTTATGTTGTCTTATAAATCTTGAGGCAAGGTTTATATCTTAGCAAAAGTTTGAGCTAGTTAAATGAAATCAGTAGTCTAATTTTTAGCTGTTTTGTTTTGCTCTCTTTTCCCTGTCACAGAGTCAGGTGGATCTCCTGATATAGGAGAGATTTTAAATAAGCATGCTTGGGTCTAGAGAAGGGGGAGCCATAACCCAACTCCAGAGCCAGCTTTTCTATAAAGTAGAACAGCATAAAACAACTTTAATAGTATCCATACCCAAAAGACATTTGAATCTCTGCTACTGAAGCCAGTGACCAGAAAACCCAGAGATAAATTCTGAACCCTGACCATCAAAGCAGCCATGGTAAGCAATGTTAGCAGTAGAGAAAGCAAAAACAAAGTCAATAAACACAGAACACAGAAAGCTCATACACTCAAATCAAACCATAGTGGCCACCGTCATTCATACACCAAAATGAGCCTGACCCATTTTTGTCTCAGCTCCCATGCTTGCAACAAAACTTATGAATACTCCAGAAAACACACACACACACACACACACACACACACACACACACACACACACACACATACAGAGAGAGAGAGAGAGAGACAGACAAATTTTGCAAACAACCAGAACTAGGTGAACAGGCAGTGTCTCACTTTTTGTCCTGGAAAGAGAATATGTAAGTCCCATCAAACCCCTGCACAACCCAGATTGGGATCCCAGCAGACCAGATGTCACAGAAAATTACTATGACTTACAGGGAAAGCCTCTGTAGATACTTGCTGTTTCTCTCAGCACAGCAATTAACTCTGATAGTCCACAAAATCAAAAGCGTGACTCAGAGCCTTAGAACACCTCCTAAGGCAGCCCCTTCAGCCCCAAAGTCCCAGTCCTTCATGTGCATAATTAACTTATTTCAGTACATAAAAATAAAACGGATTGGTGTCTAAAGTAATGATTGCTTTAGAGATGGGGAGAGAAAAATGCATACTGCTTAGGGGATGCTGACAGGTGACCATGCGCTGACGGTAGACTCCAGGCGCTGATTAAACAGAGAAAACTTTCAACTTCCTGCTGTTTGAATTTTTCTCAATAAAATGTTGGGGAGGGAATTCTGTGCTTAGGCACCAGGCTCAGGAACTCTGATGAAATTAGTTCTACTTGTATCAAGACATCAGATTTTTCATTTTTCCTACAAGACAAGATCCAGTGTACAGCCCGGGATGAGAACTCTCTGCACAATGCCTGGAGGAATGGCTCAGTCTGTAAAGTTCTAGGAATGTAAGTATGAGCTCAATCCCCGGGACCCAAGTGACAGCCACTGGTTAGAGTGTGCCTATAATCCCAGTGGCTGGAGCGGTGGAGACAAGCCAGCCCAGCTAGCTCTAGGTTCAGTGAGAAACTCTGTCTCGAAAATAAGGGGAAGAGAAACTGAGAAAGACACTGAACACAGAGCTCTGGCCTCTATAAAACATATGCATACCCACAGACACGCACACACACACACGCACACACCAAACACAACACACACACCAAGAAAACCCACTACGCTATAATTGTAGAGCCAATCTGAGGCAAAAATAGGACATGGAATAAATAGGAGGGTGGGCAGAGGGAGCAAATTTCTACATCTATATCAGAGCTAAGGCTACAGGGCTGCACTTTCCATGCCAAGGTGGGCTCTGTGAAAGAGGAATGAGAAGAGCAGCTGCTTGGTGAGTTTTTAAGAATAGAGGATGGGTCAGAGGTCGCCAAAGGTCTTAACATACGGATGGAATGTTGATAGTTAATTTAAGATTTTCATTCGGAATGGTTCACCCTTGCCATACTTCCTATGTTTTTAAACAACAATAACCATGCATTCAGAGTGATATTTTGACCTTGTTAGCATTTCTTAATTAAGTATTGAGAAGTGTTAAGGTGCACTTTTAACATGTACACCATTACATTTATGTTTTACTATTGTTATGCCATCTTTTTTTTTTGGAGATAAACAGAAAATCTAACCTCAGGAGCCTTTAGTTCATGTCCACAGAGAGTGAGCAGAGGAAAGGAAGGCCTGGAGAAAACTGGGCTGGTCATCATCTGAGCTAAGGGATCTGAAAATTTGACAGCTCCAGATGTGCAATTATAATTCAGTTAATCAATGAAAAACTGACGCTTCCCAGAGAAATAATTTCCATACTATTATCTTCTATAACCTCCCTTTGCTCCGGCTACATTCGGTCTTACCCTAGAGGCTTCTGTAGTACCCTAAGGTTATTTGTTGCTGCGATAACTAATCCCAGACCATTAAGACATGTGAAAGGAACCAGAAACACCAGCATCTGCTCCCTTGTCATGAGACTCCAGCTTAGCTCAATACAGTTGACAACTGGAGGCAAAACTGTGCCCTAGCGCAAAGAGGAAAAGGACCAAAGTCCTGTCACAGAAAAGCTGCATCACAGCTGAGCTCCAATGGGAAACTGCCCACTTCACAGCAGAAAGTATGCAAAGGTCCCGAGTACCGCAGGAGGAGGAGTTTCAAGATGGGAAGAGGCAGGAGGCAGACATGTGAGGCCAGGGACCACAAGCTCATTCTGCTTGGGAGCTTGCCCTATGGCGCTTAGGTAAGAAAATAGGAGTTAGGAAATGCAGGATGGGACAGTGAGAGGATAAGGCAGGGAAGAAGAGGGAAGAAGGAAGGACAGTTGTACCCTCTGACATTGTTTTATTTGGCAGTGATGCTTCCAACAACTTACCGGGACCATTGGCCCCAGAAGTCAAAAGTTAAACCTGTCCTTCCACAGCTCTGGACGTCAGCAAGGGAAGAAAGGAAAAGAGCGAGGGAGGGAGGAACCCATCCAAGTCACACACCATATTAGTTGACGCTTGCTTTGATGACCCTGAACCATCCAGAAAAGGTTAAAACTGGTGTCCTTAACGTTAAGGGTAAGGGAGATCCGTGAAATATTTCAGAAAACTTTGCAAATAGCACAGTTTTGTTTTGTTCTTAATGAGGTCCTGTCGCCCCTGACACAAAAGCCTCACAAGTGTATAAACACCTCACACCCTCACGGTGGTGGCATGGCTCAGAGGAGACGCGTGACTTTGACTTTGGATGCCCCTGCTTCTCCCAGCTGCAGAAGCCGCCATCTTCCTCTCTCCCTTATTTTGCCATTGGTAAGGCATTTCAACGTTCTTACAGAGTTCTGACGTGAAAACTGAGAGAACTTTCAGGAAATGAGATTAGCAGGCTGGCATAAACCCTCAGCCTCATTCACTGTGTCTAAAAGCTCTGTCGCTGGCTGCAACTGACCCTACTGGGCACTGCTCCTGAGGGTAGGAAAGAAGGGCTTGTGGGCTGGAGGACAGAACCCTAAGGTCACGTGGAGCAGGAAGAGTGTCATCAAGGCAAGAGACTGCTATTTTCAGAAGTGAGACTGTAGAAGAAAACAGGGCTCAGCTGTCTTCCTCTGTCTACCAGGTTCACGCGGGTAGAAGTAAAAAGAAAGGATTGAAACCATGTGGGTAGCTCTTCAGACTTTTTTCCCTACCATTATGTCTCCTTTGCTAGGGAATATATTTAAAATCACCTTCAACCTCCTGGTTTTCTATCCCTGCCCTCTCTGCTGCTCTGCTTTTACCCTCAGCCTAGAGTCCACTTGGGTAGAAAGGCACCCTATAATGAACCCAGAGTTAATCATCTGCAGGTTTCCCCTGATAAGTCACAGTGTGTTTGCTGTGCTCCTTCCAAGAGTCAACAGCAGCTGCAGGGATGTGCCCACAGTGGCCTATGGCATGCTGAGTGCTGGTCCAGATGGGAGGCCATGTGCTGGGGAGTATTCACGGCTGAGTACTACCATCTGGAATGCCTCTGTTGCCCCGAAGGCACTTGTCTGGGGCTGCAGCGGACACAGCTTAGAGATGCCAAAAACTGAGCCAAATTCACTAGATGTACAAATGGCCTGACGTCAATGGAATTTACTCATAATTTAGGCCTCATGTGTGATGTACTGTCTGAACTAAATGATCTGTCAAAACAATCAGAGAGTAAGAAAAGAGGAAGGGATGAGGTGGGGAAAACAGGAGGAAGAAAAGAAGAGGTGACAGAAAAAAAGAAGAGGCGAGCAGGACCCAAGCAAGAGCTGTGCTGGAACAGGTTCAGCATTCAGCTCCCGAGGCCAATGGTCCCTGCAAGTTTACTGGAGCAGCAGTGCCAAGGAAAACATGGCCTTTTACAGCGCTGAATTACGTGAGCACAACGCTGTTAAAATCAGTGTAGCAAAAATCCAACTGGGTTTGGCCAGTGCCTGCCACAAAGTACAAAATGATAACCATGCTTACTGCCAGCACCTGAGTTCCCAGATGCGGCGGCCAGGACAGACTTGCTCGGCTACACATCCAGCTCTCCATCCTTTAGAACGAGCAGTCTGCAATCAAGAAATGAACACCCCCTGATATTGTTTGCACTGTGTCCAGAAGAGGATTTATTGTGAAGCTGCCGGGGTCGCTGAAGTCACGAAACACTCAAGTGAGGTGAGGAAACACAATTATTCTCACCAAGAATGAGTGAGTGTTCTACCATTTCTGGTAAACTGCCTAACTAGATCTAAGGAGAAAATGGCCCGAATCACCAAGATTCTGGTCATTCGTTAGGTGTGCCTTTCGGTTCAAAATAAAACTCACTTTTATACCTGTTTGTAAACCTTTAAATTATTATTTTTTTCTTTTTTTCCCTTTAAATTATTTTTATTGAAGACCAAAATTACAAAGTTTCGAGTTCTACACCATCTGACTCCATCCCTATTTGCCTCTGCTGCCTTTTACCCTAGTAACTGCACCTTGATTTGGTGGACACACAATCCAGGCCTACCCAATCAGGGAGACCGGGACTGATTCAGAAATAAGCACACGATCCACTTTGTGCTAGGGAGAATCAGGGGCCAGTGCTAGAAACGATGAGAATGGAAGTCTGACACTGCCAACAGATATCAGGAAGCCGCCTGGAAATACAAATAGCAAAGAAGGAATCTGAGCCGAGATGAAAAAGAAGCCAAGACCTGATTGTATCGCTTGACACATGACTCAGCTGGAAAACCTCACCCAGTGAAGCTGGCTGGTGGATGCCTTTCCCAAGACACAGCCACAAGCACAAGGCGCACATGGAGCCTGAATGTACCCTTTGAGATCATTAAGGGACGCTTCACTGCTCGGTAGACTCATCCAGTCAGTGGCCAAGTGAACGACATGGAACTCAACCCTCCCCGAAATGTAGGCATTAATGTCTTGACAGGAGGACATCTGCCTTAATCTAACGGAAGACAGAACAGAGTTGTCATCAAGAGATTCTGTGACTTATGACAGAAACCAGCTCTATCCGGCCCTTAGCTTTCTTTTTTAATTTTTTGAAAGATACATTTGTTTTATGTGCATGCGTGCCTTACCTGAATGTATGTATATGTACCACATGTGTTCCTGGTGCCCGCAGAGGCCCAAAGAGGGCATCATGTTACCTAGAACTGGACTTAGAGATAATCAGTGCTTGGAACACAACCCGTAGGCCTCTGTAAGAACAAGCTCTCTTTACTGCTTAGCCATCTCTCCCGCTTTCTTCTAGGCAAACAGTCCAGAAAGCCTCTCTCACTGCCTGAGGATGAAGATAACAGCTACGGGATGAACAGCTCCTTTCCTAAGACTCAACACTGTATGAGTTATTTGAAAAATATTATTATTTTTACTGATTTTGTTACAGATATTATGAAGGATGCGCTAAATAAGCCAGATAAGACTAATCTATTAAATTATTTAATAATTAATAATTAATCAGACTAAGACTGCTCTATTAAAATCATCTAATATATTATATCCATTTGTCTTCTATGGATATACAATTCAAAAACATCAGAGCTGTTAATTTTTTAATCCCTCAGAGTGAAATTAAAACACCAGTTGGAAGTAATCAAGCCACTTAGCCAACCAGAAATGACTAATAAAATTTCCATATTTTTCTGGAAAAGTTTATACAATTACATATCACGTAGGGCAAATATCTAATTAGAGGCTTTTGCATAAGAGAATCCCCCCCAAAAACGGGTGTTTTATAACCCCAGAGGACATCCTCATGGGAGACACTACGTATTTTTCAAATTTATAGATGAGTTGTAGATTGCAAAGCGACTGCTGCTCTAACACGAAAACCATGGAGTAAAGGCAGTCATGGAAACAGCATTTCTCCTCAGATCCTCAATTTATCAGAACTTTCAATTTGCTATAAAAATGCATCCTTCAGAACATTAAAAATATGACTTGTTTGGGGAAGCAGAGGTGACGGCACAGTTGAAAGCACTTGTTGATCTTTCAGAGGACCCCAGTTCGGCTCCCAACGCCCATGTCAGACAGTTCACAACCAACTGTAACTCCAGTTCCAGGGAGTCAGATGCCCTCTTGTGGCCTCTATGAGCACCTACACACAGGCATGTGATACACATACACACTAACAAAGACATGCAATACATTAACAAATCCTTTAAAAACATATGGCTTGTTTTCTTTTCAAACTACTTGGATGATATGGTTTGTGTTAGAAATTGACTTTGTACATTTTTTAGAAAACACTGAATTAATTTCAGCAGACAATGTAATCAAGACTTGGATTTTCAAATGTTACTCTGGTTAAGAAACATGTTTTAGCCAGGCAGTGATGGCACACACCTTTAATTCCAACACTTGAGAGGAAGAGAGAGATGTATCTCTGCGATTTCAAGGCTAGCCTGCTCTACAGAGTGAGTTCCAGGACAGCCAGGACTACTCAGAAAAACCCTGTCTAGAAAAACCAAAAAAAGAAAAAAAAAAGAAAGAAAGAGAGAGAGAGAGAGAGAGAGAGAGAGAGAGAGAGAGAGAGAAAAGAAGAAGAAGTATGTTTTAGGATTTACCAGTTTCTCTTTTTGATCCAAATATATAACCTGCTTTCATAAACAAGTTATGGTAAAAAGAAAAAAGTGTAAGAACGCACCCATGGCACGGTGTAGATCATTCATCATTAAGAAAAAAATAAATAGATCAGGCTTTTCAAAGAATATGCTGTCCCTTAACATAAATACCAATTAATTAGTAAACAGGTATAGTAATAAAAGTAATTTACATGATAAGTTAAAAAAGGATCGCGAAAGTAACTGAGTTCTCTCAAGGGCATTTTATTCCTAACTTAAAAAGGCCTTGAACTCAACATTGCCTGCTTCAGCCTCCCTCAGGGACTGAAATCACTGTGTGTGTCACTATTTATGACCCTAGAGTCAAGGGAAAGAAGTCTTCTGATATCACTTACGCAGTGCTAGGGATACAATTCAGGGCCTTCCAGATGCTGGGCAGGCATCCTACCTCTGAGCTACATCTCCAGCCCTTAGCTTTTGAGACACGGTCTTGCTTTGGAATCCACAGAGTCTTTGAAGTTACTAGGTAGCCTAGGCTGGACTCACACTCACGATCCTTCTGCTTCAGGCTCCTGAATGCTGGAATTAAGGGGTGGGCCACCAGAGCTAGCCTGAGCAATCATTTTAAAACCTCAATCATTTTAGATTTCTTAGCTGGACGTGGAGATACACCCTTATTATTATTGTTGTTGTTGTTGTGGGCTAGCAAAAGCAGGAGAATATGAGGGGTGAAAGAAAAAAACAACTACATCTTCCATGAGATATATGCTTATTTTACTTGGTGCTAAATCAAACAATCAAGCTTTATACAGTATTTTAAGACATTGGCCCATTTTTATTCCAGACATGTGAAATACAAATGCCAGCAAGCACTTCTTATGTACTTAATATTAGGGGTGGGAATTTTCTTTCGATTTTGTAAAAATTCATTGTTGATCTTTCAAAATGGACTAAGCCTTTTAAAAGGATTACAGTGGACATTTTGTTCCTTGTAAACGTTTCTACAATGCTTTATTTGAATGTTGTTATCTACTTTCTAAAAATGTTGTCAACCACCTAAACTTTTGAATTAGCACTTAGGTTAACAGACAGGCATGAGTCTCTGTTAAAACAATCAAGTGTCAACAGTGTCGCTGTTTTCCTTTGTCATTGGCCCCTTATAAGCCTATTCCACCAACCTTTCTACTATAGTGATAACTTGTTGACTTTATTCTTATAAACTGTCTTTAACCAGTTTTTTTTAAATAAAATATATGGATGTGGAAATACAAATTTTAAACCAGATAATATTTCTTTCAATTCCAAGATTGTTTCTAAAAATACTATGAAATCAGCATTTGTATTTTAATAATGATACTCTTTATACGTGGTTGAATGTTGGCTCCAAAAGTACGTCCATGTCCTACTATCCAGCCTCTGAAAATGCTGCCTTATTTGGATGACAGGCTCTTGCAGTTATAATTTAAGGATTTGAGATGAGATCATCCAGGTTGGCCTTAGAGCTGAGGACAAGCATCCTTATGAAAGAGAGATGGAGACAGGGCAGAGGAAAAGGCCGCGTGGAGATGGAAACTAAGACGACAGTCATGTTACCACAAGGCAACGACTGCTAGGAGTCCTCAGCAGCTGGCCAAGGTAAGGGAGGATTCTCTGCCAGAGCCATCAGAAGTGTGGCTCTGGTGACACCTGCATTTCAGATGGCTGGCCTTCAGAGCGTGTGTACAGATTTCTGCTGTGGTTTAAACCATGAGATTTATGACAATTTGCTATTCCCTAGAAATCTAATCTTTTTTCATTTGTGCATATTAATTAGTCATACTAGAAATATCATTGTGAGGGGCTAGAGAGTGTAGTTGGAATTTCCTCGGGGCTGCCAACCAGCTCCCAAATAAAGACATGGAGACTTACTATTAATTATGAATTTTTGGCTTAGCTTAGGCTTTTCCCTCTAGATCTTTTAACTTTAAATTAAGTTTCTATTCATCTATGTTTTGCCTCGGGGCTTTTTATCTTTATTTTATTCTGTATGTCCTACTTTCCTGCTTACTCCAGGTCTAGCTGGCAGGACCCTGTCATCTCCCTGGCGTCTCCTTTTCTTTCTTCCTTGAGCCTAAATTCCTCCTCCTCCAACTTACTCTCCCTGCCCAGAAGTCCTACCTATACCTCCTCCCTCACTATTGGTCAGTCATTTAGCTTTTTAATTATACCTCCCAGAAGTCTTAGGCAGACAAGTTAAACAGCAATACATCTTTACATAATTAAACAAATGTAACACATTCTTACATAGTTAAACAAACGTGACACATCTTTACATAATTAAACAAATATTACACAACAAAAGAGAATGCTCAGTATTTAAAATGGAGCACTGCTCTCGCAAAAGGCCCAAGTTCAGTTCCCAGCATCCACATTGGTTAGCTCACACCACCTGTAACCTCAGTTCAGGAAATCAGCCTCCCTCTTCTGGCCTCCAAGTACCCACATACAAATGCACAAGTGCATAAATACTCAGACACATGCACACATACATGTAATTTAAAAATAAATCTTTTTAAAAAATAATACCATCATGAAATGTTCATATGTGCATATGATATATTTTGATCATACCGATTATTTCTAATACCCTCCATACCCCTTCCTTCTCTCCCTCCTTGATCAATGTCCTCTTCTCTGATTCTCTCTCCTCAATACATCTTTATTTTCAGAGTAGGATAATTTCTTTGTTACTCTCAAAGACTCTTATTTTGTACTGAACTCTGACTTAGAAGTAGACCTTCTGAACAGCAACTTCTGCGGCCATTCATGTCTCCTTCCAGTTCAATGAGTTTCTGACAGCTGGTGTCTGAGAAAGTATTTGGGGTCATCTTGAGGTAGTCAGCACCTAGCTGGTAACGCACGCACGCATGCACACACACACACACACACACACACACACACACAAGACAATGTGGTACATTGTCTTTAATTTTTTTTTTTTTTTACATTTACTTATTTTACTGGGGACAGAGCACATGCATGGCCCAGCTCTCTGAGGACAAGTGGCTAGTAATCAGTGGGTTCCAGGGATCAAACTCAGGTGATCAGGCTTGGTGGCAAGGGTCTTTACCCAGAACTACTTCACTGGCCTCACAACTGTTAGTAGGTCATGATAACGGTTTTCAGGAAAGACAGCTTTCTAAAAGTGCTATATAGTAATATCATGTAAATGGAGGTGAGCGAGGTAACTTACTCTGAGTCAGTTTCTCTTTTCAAGTTTTCTACTAGTCCCAGGCTCACAGAATGCCAAGATAATTAAATGAAACTAAACTACCTCGCAGACATTTGGCAAATTTAGGTGTTTAAAGATGTATCCTTTTACAACACACACCGCCCAGACACCTGGCTGAGGAAAAGCCTCCAAGGAACACACTGGGGCGTTTAACATGCAAAGCCCTGGGCCCGGAGCTAGCTCTTTTGCATATAACCGCTTAGACCCATCTGCAGTCAGCTCTTCTTTCTCACCAACTAACCACCAACCTCTCCCCCAACCTTTTCTACTTCCTGTTTACGTAGATTGCTGCTTCCTGACCAAGGGAGCTAAAGAGTTTCTGCCAGGCTGGCCTTCCCCTGGACACAAACTAAATGCCTCCTTGACTTTCTTCTGGTTCTTGTAGCAAAGCCATAACATGAACGAGGAGCAAGCTGCTTCTTGAGCCACACCCAGCTGAGTATCTGGGCCTCTTTCTGGCCTCTGAACTTAATCAGATGGCCCTTAGTCTTCCTGTTTCTGTTATAACTAAGGCAGAAACCTGTCCCTTCTTGTCCCAGCCCCTTCAAGGTCTTAGTACTAAGTTCAGTCCTCACTTGGCATTAGAGTTACAGCCACACGTGGCCACGGCCAGCTTTCCACATGGGTGCTGTAGATATGAATTCAAATCCTCATGCTTGAACAGCAAATACTCTTGGCCACTCCCTTCTCCCCAGCACAATGATCGTCGTTTTAAAAGTCCTTCTTTGAGCACCAACCGAAGGGTGAACTGGGGCTGCAGGAGCAAAAGTGATCAGCCGCATCAGGAGTGAAAGCGCGTGCCTGCCATTGTTAGGAAAAATCTTAAGAAGAGCCTCTCCACCAACGCAAAATAACTCCAATTAAACCAGATTCACATTTAATAAATGTAGTGCTCTCAGGTAGCAGAGAGCATGGCGGGGGGTGCGGGGGGCCATGGCAGGGGTGGGGGGGCAGAGAGGGAGAGTACACGCAAAACTGCCGGTTGTGTGTGTCCGTCCCCCCCCCCCCCGTGAGCCTAAATAGCTTGTGGGAGTGGTCCTGACCCTCCCTGGGGAGGGGTCAGCACTTAGCAGGCTGGGAGTTGGAATCTGGACCAAGACAACTCCCAGGCCAGGGGCTGGGGTGACGCTTCTAATCATCCCAAACTTCTTGGATATAGGGGTGTCAGAGGGCTGGGGTCTCACTTTTGATCAAACATCTCAGAGTCCTTGGATATAGGGGCGTTGGCTCAAGTCTGGCTACTTCCTGCAGGCATGGGGCAACATGGGAGAGGGGAGAGCTGGGAGTTGGGCTCATGCTCAGCAAGAGGTGTGGCTGGAGCAGCATCTGGTTTGCTGTCATCCTGGAGACCTCAGGCAGCTGCTTTTTGAGGGAGATGAAAAGGCAGTGGCTAGGAGAAAAAAATGTTATTATTGGTCCTACGAATGGGGCTAGCCATGGGATGGGACACAATAGCAGATAAAAACCAGATTTTAGTTGTCAGGTGTCCTTGATCCAGGAGACTTGGTACCAATGATAAAGTCCCAGGAGAGCACTTTGTGAGTTGGTCTTGGCCCAGGCAGTAGGAATGACCTGTAAAATATGTCTGAAACTGGCTGAGGTTAGCAAAAGGCTCTGGGGACTGTTAGTTTTTATACACCTGAAACCTGTTAATCTTGAACTATGAAGCCTGTTAAAGAGGCTTACCTGACTGTATTTTATCAGGAAACTTCATAAATAAAGTAATGAGCTACCAGTACCTTCAAATGTCATTAGACAGATGTGGGAGGGATAAATGAGCAAAAAATGAGACAGCTTTTTAGCTATACAGGCAATCCCAAATCCTCTCCTTGGTCCTTGGAGAAACCAGTCTTAGAAGCAGTGCTTGCCATTAGCCCAAAGATTTTTCCTGTTGGGGGAAAATTTAGTCTACCTGTCTTGGCAGGATGAGGAGATCAATTCCCTGGGTAAAGCATCCAGGAAGCTGAAGAGGTGGAAGGCCACTTTTTGCTGTGTGGGTGGCTCTGCCAAACCCAAAGGCAAGGCTGGAGGCAGAAGGAACCATGTGTCTTCTTGGAGGAGCTAAAGGGTGCTGCAAAAGCTGGCATGTCTTTGTGTTAGAGGCTCTTTTTGTTAAATGCCATATCCTCAGATCTGTAAAGGCACTTGAGAGTCAGGGTACCATTACCTGTTATTTTAAACTGGGCATATAAGCTAAATTTAGACATGTATTTTATCCAGTTAATTACAGTTTATCAATGCTAGTAGATGCAAGAAGATTAAAAGGAATATTTTAATAAGTCAAAGAATACTAGCATATGAAGGTACCCTTACCAAAGATGGCAGACTAGCACATGTGGGTACCCTTATCAAATATGGCAGACTAGCACACGTGGGTACCCTTACCAAAGATGGCAGTGAGGTTAAAATGGCGGCTACCCATGTGTTTGTATTTTTTCAGAGCTCTGTAATCAGGAGACATAAGTTTTACTGATCTTAAACAAGCACATGTGCACTCAGAAATATAAATCAAGCACATCTTGGAAACACATTTACACACTCATACATACAAACATACTGTGGCCACATTATTCTAACGGACAGACAAATAGGGCACTTTTAGAAACCTGTGTCAGCTGACCAACTTTAAAAAATCCCGGTGTAGTTTGGCAGATGCCAGGAGAGTGGAAGGACACAGGAAACAGATTTTTTAAAATTGCAGAGTGAGACAAACAGCAAATAGCGGGGGGGGGGGACAGGGGCAGGAGCACTCATATGGAGAAGCAGGAAGGGGGCAGGAGCGAGCATCCAGGAACCACAGGTTATGGAGCCTTGTTTCCTCCATGTTAGATAGCCCCAATTTAAAAGGATTTAAAAAAAATGTTGCCCAAGGGCGTTTTAGGAATTGGCTTGGAATTGCAAGAAACCCATTTTAAAAGTCTATGCCCAATTGTGTGGCTCAAGTCTATCACAGCACGTCCGCTGGGACAACCCTTGAGCCAAAACGGGGCTGTGAAAATTGAATGGCAGGCGTCCCTGGTCATGCAATCTTCACCTCAGCAAGAAAGCTGCGTGGGTCAGGCTTCCAACACAGGCTACCACTTCAGCAGAAAGCCCGAAAAGCAAATGGGTCACCCCAGGAACCCTTCCAGTCATGCACTTTAACCTAAAGCCTATCTTGGCTGGCGGAGAGCATGCAGGGGAAGGCTGGGTCCTGGGCCCGCAAGGGGGGAAAAACAGGCCTTTTCTGTGGGAAACCTCCAACTGTTAGGAAAAATCTTAAGGAGGGCCTCTCTGCTAATGCAAAATAACTCCAATTAAACCAGATTAGACCAAATCAAAAACGTCCACGTTTAATAAATGCAGCGCTCTCCCTGGTGGCTGGTGGCGGGAACAGCATGTGGGGGAGCCACACAAACCCCAGGCCACACATTACTTCCTTCTCTGCTTAGATGCCTAAATACCCTGTGGGAGTGGCCCTGACCCTCCCTAGGGAGGGGTCAGCGATTGGCAGGCTGGGAGTTGGAGTCTGGACCAAGGCAACTCCCAGGTTAGGGCCTGGAAGTGATGCTTCCAATCAGTCATCTTGGCTATGGAGAGGCTGAGGCAGGAGGGGAGTTTGAGCTCAAGAATCTGAGGCTAGACTGAGAAATCCAGCAGAAAAAAAAATAACAACATCTTGAATTTTGCAGGAAAATGGATGGGGCTAGAAAACATTATTTTGAGTGAGGTAACCCAGACACAGAAAGACAATTATCACATGTACTCACTCATAGGTGGTTTTTAAACATAAAGCAAAGAAAACCAGCCTACAAACCATAATCCCAGAGAACTTAGACAACAATGAGGACACTAAGAGAGACTTACATGGATCTAATCTACATGGGAAGTAGAAAAAGACAAGATCTCCTGAGTAAATTGGGAGCATGGGGACCTTGGGGGAGGGCTGAAGGGGAGGGAAGAGGCAAGGAGGGGAGCAGAGAAAAATGTAGAGCTCAATAAAAATCAATAAAAAAAAAGTAACAGGGAGATCATGAGTTCAAGGCCAGCTGGGGCCACAAATCAAGATCTAGAGAGATGACTCAGTGGTTAAGAACATCGGATGCACTTCCAGAAGACCCAGGTTCAATTCTCAGCACCCACATGACAGTTTACAGTCATCGGTAACTTCAGTTTCAGAGGATCTGATCCCTCTTCTGGCCTCCATGAGCACCAGGCGCACACATGGTGCACAGACATACATGCAGTCAAAACAGCCATGTGCATAAAAATTATTTATTTGTTTATTATTTATTTATTTTAAAAGATCTGGTCTCAAAAAGATGAAGACTCATTTGATTCAAACACACTAAAATTCTTGAGTCTTTGGAAGTCCAAGTAGATAGACACTATAAAATGTAATTCTTCTTTGAACAAATAAAAGACATTTCAAACGCAAAAAATAAAAAATAAAACAAAACAACAGAAAAAAAACAGATATGACTTTCATTTTATTCTACTCTTTGTTGGCATAGTGATTCACTCTGGCACTGAAAACTATTAGATGCTGACTTAAAATTTTTCTTTCTTTTTCTTTTTTCTTTTAAGACAGTGTTTCTCTGTAGCTTTGGGGCCTGTCCTGGAACTAGCTCTTGTAGACAAGGCTGGCCTTGAACTCACAGAGAACTGCCTGCCTCTGCCTCCCAAGTGCTGAGATTAAAGGTGTGTGCCACCACTGCCTGGCCAATTTAAAATTTTTCAAAGTCATTATCACCGTTACAGATTCAAATGTGGAATTTCATTTTGAAAGACCCAGATGAAAGACCCAGATAAATCCAGACCCCTCTAGCAGGAAGAGAAGAGCCAAAAAAAAAATCTAGGTTAGCAGGGTCGGTGACCCTATTTCAGGAACTAGCTGAAGATAAAATTAGGTTATAATCTTGAGAATAAACAGGGAGTTACCCCCTTGTGATGATCACTGGTATTTTCGGAATTTTCAATGATTACTAGTATTTTCGGAATTTTCCAATGACACCCTCCTCACCCCCTTTGGATTACTGGGGTGTGGTTTCTTCCCTTGAAAAACCCTTCTCCCAGCTACTCGGGATCGAACTCCTCCCCTGTGTGGGCTATAAGTCTCGGCCCCAGAGCTCTGGTACTTGTCAATAAACCTCGTGTGATTGCAGCAAGGACTGTCTCTCATAAGTTCCTGGGGTGTTATCCCGGGACTTGAGTGAGACTCTCCCCAATCCAGAGGTCTTTCAGTTTCACACAGCAAGGCAGATTCTGAGAAGATAGCCTAACTCCATAGGATCTTTGGAAGCAATGATTCTCAAGAGCCTTCTCATACCACATCACCATTGTGGTAAGGGTTTCTGTTTCTGTACCAGCTTCCACTGTGTAGGGTCCAATCAGCCTCATTTCCAACAGAATGCTGACTTCCTTCCTGATGACACTCTGCCTCTGATACAGACGAATGTTAGGAGGACCTCCTTTCTTCTATGCAATCCCTGCATTACTCGCTCGCTGAATGAGATGCACTGCACAATCTCTTTTGTTCCACAGACCGTTGTCCTTACAAAACCCCTCAGGAGCATCCAGTGTAAAGGAAGACTTTGAAAGAACTGATTGACTGAGGAAAACTAGGGCAAAATGCTCCAAATCCTGGGGCTGATAGTCAGATTCCAGTCTAATAATCTAATGTCACAATTACAGCACTGCTTTAACATGGTAGATTTTAACCAAAGAAAGTGAATGAGGGGGCTGGAGAGATGGCTCAGAGGTTAAGAGCACTGACTGCTCTTCCAGAGGTCCTGAGTTCAATTCCCAGCAACCACATGGTGGTTCACAACCATCTGTAATGAGATCTGGTGCCCTCTTCTGGCATGCAAGCATACATGGAAGGAATGTTGAATACATAATAAATAAATCTTTAAAAAAAAGAAAATGAATGAATACAGTCTCTTTGCTTTTATACATAATTGCTTATAATAATAGCTCCATGATGATGTTTTCTTCTGATATGCATAATTGTAGTAAGACAAATAAGATATACCACATAACCTATTTTTTATATTTATATGGAAAAAACTATCCAGAGAGAAGATAGCTCAGGGTTTTGTAAAAATATGATGTGTGATTTTGAAAATCGAAACTCTAGTGTGGAAATCAGAAGTGGTACAAAGTTGAATTCTTATTTGTTGCATCTTAAAATCAGATTCTACTATCTTTTATATTAAATGATAATATTAATAAAAGTCTATGTATACAATTCGGTCTCAGAAAGCATGTGACAAGGAAATACATTGCCAACCACATTTGACACATATAGTAATAAAAACCTTATTATTGAAAGGAGGTGTTGTTATCTCTCTTGCTAAAATTACATTCTCCAGACTGTTGCAAGTCATATCTTATATGTGTTTATATCTTCACAGATGTTAGAGTGTTAGCTTATAGAAAAATTCAATAAGTATGTATTGGATTAGTTGGTGTTTAAAAGTGATGGAAGGAATGATCAATTGCTGATAAATATCTTTTGTATTAAGCCAAAAAAAGCTAACTTAGAACTTTATCCCACTTTTTAATACACCATTTACACTGATATGCTACCTTGTTTCCCAAGGTTTAACATTTGTAACAGAATTGCTGGTCCTGAAGGTAAAAGAGCCCAAGCTCAATCCAATCAGTTTGCTTATTGCCAAAAACCTTTACTACGGTGTGCCAAGTGCCTACAGGTGTCTCCATGAATCCCTGAGACTTACAATCTGGCCAGGTTTGAACATCCTGTTTCAGTCCATTCTCCTTGCCTTACCAGATGCTCAGATGAAAGAAAAAAAGCTTTGCCTTAGACAAACTTATTGTCAGATGTTGGGTTCAACCTCTCAATAGATGGTCCTTGGGCCACATTTTAGGAGAGCTTTCTTGCACTGCCATGGAAACTGGGTGAGTTTAGGAATATACAATTGGTGACACGGAGCAAGTTCTCACTGTAGGTTCCCTCTTCTTGCCCTTAGTGTAAAATGACACTTCATACATCTTTAGGAAATGTTTAGTGTCTTTTCCCTATCACCCTCACTGTTCGTGTGTGTGTGTGTGTGTGTGTGTGTGTGTGTGCACGCTCTCGTACGTGTGTGCCTTTATGTGCAAGTCAGAAAGTAAAGGTCACTTCCGGGTAGTTTTAGGAACTGGTAGCTAATGATTTCCGTTGTTCATGTTGAATGTTCCCAAGCATTTATTGAGTTACTAAAAAGGTTACTATCAGTGAAGTTACTATCAGTGCTATCATTTGTGGGATGATGGACAGTGTGATGGTTCAAATGAGAATGCCTTCCCCACCCCCGCGGGCTCAGATGCTTCCCGCCCCCAACTCCGCGGGCTCAGATGCCTCCCCCCAACCCTCCCACCCCCCGCGGGCTCAGATGCCTCCCCCTACCCCCGTGGGCTCAGATGTTTGAGTACTTGGTTCCCAGGTGGTGGTGCTGTTTGGGAAAGTTTAGGAGGTATGACCTCACAAGCAGAGGCTTGCTGTTCCTGCCACTGTATCTGCCACCTGGTACCACACTTCATACAATGATGGATTTTTTTTTTTTTTTTGGTTTTTTTCAAGACAGGGTTTCTCTGTAGCTTTGGAGCCTGTCCTGGAACTAGCTCTTGTAGACCAAGCTGGTCTCGAACTCACAGAGATCCACCTGCCTCTGCCTCCCAAGTGCTGGGATTAAAGGTGTCCGCCACCACCGCCCGGCCATGATGGATTCTTATCTGTATGAAACTGAAAGCCCAGATAAACTCCTTCCTCTATCAGTTTTCTTGGGTCTTATCACAGCAATAGAAAAGTACCTATTGTGGGCTTAGTAACTTTTTTCTTTAAAGACAAATGGGATTTATTAAACTGTCTATCACAATAAAGAATGTAAGTATTGTTGAAAAAATAAAAAACAATGTTTTCTCTCTACTCACCTGTTCTGCAGAGAATCCAAAGTACCTTCATGCTCAGTGTAATGAAGGCACTGTATCATTTTATATAAAAAATCAAGCCAAAGAGAGACCATTCCTTCAGGTCTGGGACTTACAGAAACCATCACAGAGGGATGGCACAGGCCTGATATCTGAGGCATTTACTAGCTTCAGTCTTAATGCTAAAACCAGAGAACAAGGAATACAGATAGTGGTTTCAGAAGACAGACTGATTATTCCTAAAGAAATCTACACCGTAGTTCCTAGAATCTAAGAATATGTCTTGTTACATACCAGAGTGATTTATAGAATTATGGAAAGGGTTGTGAGTGGAGTTAAGGTAACTAGTCAGCTGGTTTAAAATCAAAGGCATTATCCTAGATTATGTGAACACATTCAGCATACTCATAGCATCCTTCAATGTGGAAGAGAGAGGTGGAAGAATCAAAATGTCTTAGTTCATTAATGTTGCCATGATAAAATACCTGGATCATTTATAAAGCTTAGACATTCCTTACCTTTCTGGAGGTTGGGAGATACAGGGTCAAGGTGGTACAGTAGGATGGGTATCTGCTGAGGTTCCATTCCTTGCTTCCAAGATGGTACCTTGTTGCTTCATAGTTTGGAGGGGCCAAATGTGTCATCATATAAAAGAATGCAGAAGGCCCCAAAAGACATAAGCTAGTTCTCTCCAGACCTTTTATAAGGTACTTAATAATTTTCCAAAAAGTCCCTATTCCTTTTTTTTTTTTTTTAAGGTAAAATTTCTCTGTGTAGCTCTGACTGTCATGGAACTCATTCTGTGGACCAGGCTGGCCTTGAACTCAGAAATCTGTCTGCCTCTGCCTCCCTAGTACTAGGATTAAAGGCTTGTGTCACCAAACCTGGCTGGTTCTTATCTCTTAATGCCAAGTTTCAATATGATTTTTGAAAGGGCATATTCAAACCATAACCCAAAAAGCTATATGATCATGAAAACAGAGGTGGCGGGCTGGAGAGATGGCTCAGAGGTTAAAAGCACTGACTGCTCTTCCAGAGGTCCTGAGTTCAATTCCCAGCAACCACATGGTGGATCACAACCATCTGTAATGAGATCTGGCGCCCTCTTCTGGCCAGCAAGCATACAGACAGACAGAACACTGTATACATAATAAAATAAATAAATCTTAAAAAAAAAAAAGAAAACAGAGGTGGCTGGGATGACTCAATATTAGGACCCAACCTGTCACTGCTGACTTTGAAGATGAAAGAGGACTAAAGGCCAAGAAACGGAGGTGGCCTCTAGAAGATAGAAAAAGAAAATAAACTCTTCCCTCCGGAGCCCCTAGGAAAGTCTTCAGGCTTGTGAACCACCAGATTATAATCTGTGTAACTGCTCTGATTTCCTGGCCTACAGAAGAGTAAAATGATTTTTAAAAACGTGTGGTTTAAGCCTCAAGCTTATGATAACTTGTTATGGCAACACTAGAAGTCCAGAGCAATGGATGCGGTCAGACACTGGCTTTCCTATGTAAGGCAGTGTGTGTATTTGTGGGAGCAGTACACAGATTCAGGCTATGGGATTCTGTGTCAGGGAAGCTGGGAGGTGAAGGGAAACACATCCATGCTGAAGGTGACTCCATCCCAGTCTTTCTGATCTGTTGTATCATTTCCTGGATCAACTGGAGAGGACCACACTTTACTCTCCAGGCCTGCAGAGGTAGGGCAGTAAGCAATGTGGGCAAAGTTTCCCAAAGTCAGCCTCTCTGGATTTTCCTAGTCAGTCCTCTGTGGTTTGGGAAACTAAGAGTAGCACTTACTCTCCCTGATAGGGAAGACTGCAGACTTCCTGACATGCTACCAGGGTTGCTTCTAGTGTAGAAGATAGAACTGTATCATATGTATGAATGCCCATCTTCCTCATAGATTTCTAGAAACTCAGTGTGTTTTGCTTACTTTCTTGGAACCAAAAAGAAAAGCCATCACCACCAATAAGGAAATACCAGACACAAGAGTATTACTAGTGTGAACGAAACACCCTGAGTTTTATAAGCACACTTTATATACATACACACAAAAAAAATATAGACTGCCTTTCTTTTTTTAATCACTATGATCCCATAAAGTAAACCTTTTTATCCCATATATAAAAATCTAAAATCCAGAAGAATTAAAAAGTTTGTCCCCCAAAATGCAGGTAGTAACCAGCTCAGTCTTACTTTAGAGTCCATTTCCTTTGTACACCACACAACTCACTGCCTCAGCTCCACACAACTTCTATCTACCAGGGACCTCCAGATCCAGAAGTGACCCTCACAGAGGGCTGAGATCCGGACATAAAATCACCTATGATAATAAAGGAACAATTCATAAATCAATAACATTCTTCCAGTCCTGACTTGCTGCTAATATTGCCCCGAGTGACACCCCTTCCTTGGCCTCTCAGTCAAGTGTACCCATTTCTTCCTGAGTTCTTTTCCCTCCTTCATCCTTATTTCCTCTCAAATTTCATTTGGCATAAATGGTAGAAGAAAGCATAACATGATGGGTTTTCATCTTGGCAAGGGCAAGGCCCAAGACAAACATGTCCACCAATGAAAAGGATTTATTTCCTGCAGCAAACAAAAAGAACGTGGAAGTTATTTATAAAACAGTAATCTCTGAGCAGAAGCAGCATTGGGGATTTTATTCAGGGAACCTATATGCATTTTTTTAATAGGTGTTGGCCCATTCCTGAGCATGCTCAGTTTCAGTTCCTAATTTAAGGAGGAACAGTAGTAGATGTATTTTTGGGCATCCTTACCTCATGGTCATGGAGCCCAGCTTGTGTTGAAAAGATTAAAATGGTTTACAGAAGAAGCCACTAGGCATCCTTACTTCTATCAGAAAGTTTCAGCAGAAAATAAAGGAGAGTACACTGAAAGTTATTGTGTTAGATTACCAACCTCACTTAGCAGCTAACAAAATGGAGAGGAAGATGAGATGTCATTGAGGGAGTAGGCTAGGGAGAGGAAGGGATAAGAATCCAGAGCCCTAGATGACATGCACAGCACTGTGTGCCTAGCAAGTAGGGAAACTGCAGCTCAGTTATTGGCTCAGATGGCATCACAGACCAAGCATTGTGATTCCTGCCTCCTCTTTATTGTTCCTCCACCCTAACTCTTGCATGGGATACTCAGGTCTATCTTACTAGAAGTAGAGGTGTTGGAGGAGGCTGCTTGTTGGTTCCGGGCCTCCCGGCTAGCTTAGACCTGAAATAATCACACAGGAACTCATAGAGATGAGCCCCAGGGGGAAATACAAAGGAAAGAAGCGGAGACGGCTGATGGAACAGTTGTCCACTTCAGTTTTGTTCTGTCCCTTGGCTGTTGCTCTAAAGAGTTCTTCCCTTAGCAATGTTGGTTCTAATCCGTGCCCCAAGTTCCCATTCTGTTCTCAGCCTACACCAGTGTTTTCTCCCTGGGGAAAAAAGGTGATATTGTGGTTTAGCTAGGACATGCCTCCCCTCACCAAGGTCTCACGTGTTGGAAGACTTGGTCTCCAGCTGGTGTAGTCAATCACTGAGAGGTGAATAGAGCATGTGGACTCTGACTTAATCAACGAATCAGTCCATGGGCAGGTTCATACTTTAATGGCATTGCTGGGAAATGATAGAAACTTTCGAAGGTGGGTACTAGTTAGACAAAGTAGGCCACTGGGGTCATGTGCTTGGGATGTGTGCTGTCCCTAGGCTCTTCCTTTATCCTCTCTGCCACCCAACCATTGTGAGGTAAACAGCTCTATTCCACCAAACTCTCCACCATGATACTCAGTCTCATCACGGGAACCAGCTGGCTTCAGATTGTCACCTCTGACACCGTGAACCAGCATCCTCCTTTGTTGTCCCAGAAAAGTGTCTAGGTATCGATCTAGTCATTCATTCAACAGACATGTTGAACATCAGCTATATACTAGACTGGTGATTCCAAGCTCAACAAGGAAGATGTTCCCATCATACTCTTACAAGAGCCAAGTCTTAATGCAGTGAGATACTCTGAGCCATAATCAGTTGAGATACTCTGAGGTCCAGGCTTGGAAATAGATGGATAATTTTGCTATACAACTTCTGTAGGAAGGAGGGGCTCTGGCTTACCAGCAAAGATTCGGTATGTCTGACTCTGGTGGCTCCGTGGCGTCTCTCTGACTCTGCCTTCTTCCTCCCAGCATTCAGTTCTATCTTCCCCTCCTACCTAAGGTCTGCCCTGCTATAGGTCCAAAGCAGTTTCTTTATTCATTAATGGTAATCACAGCACAAAGAGGGGACTCCCACAACAAACTTCAACCCCCAAGTATATGCTTATCTTATAAGGTCATCATGCAAAGAAGAGTGAATGTTTCACCTTGGATGGCCAATTCTCATCAACATGATATGGTTACCTGGAATCTTATGCTGAGAAGAATTATAAAACTCCATGTGTGCTCCACAGGAAAAGGAGCTAAGCTAAACGGGCAGTTTCTATCAGTGTAAGAAAAGGCTGAAGACTAGGTTACTACACATTTCTGTCATAGTGTTTATGTAGAAAATTTTCATTTTCACTGTTGTTTTATGACTGTTCACTTCTCGATGGGGCCATAATTTTGAGGAAGGCATCATTAGAAAAGCCGGAGGCTGAACTCTTCTGAAGGGAAGCATGGTAGAACAAATGGGCACAAAGCACCAGACTCAGGGAAGCCTTTGGAACTGGGTATTACATCCTTCCACAGACTGAGCATGGACATGTCCCAGCTGATTTGTTTTTCACACTAGTTGTGCCCTGTGAAGTGTTTGCGACTTCGGAATGAATGTTTGCAACTGATCTTGGTCCTGGGAGAGCAAAAATTTTGGTGCCTGCAAGCCGCCATTTTTATCAGCATCAATACCTACACTCATTCCATTCATTTAAAGATACTTTAATATCCACCGTCACTCAGTATAGGGGTTTTCACCAGTAATCTCAACACAAAGCTAAAATAGGAGGATCACAAACTTAAGGCCAACCTGGGTTATATAGCAATAAGGCCAACCTGGGCTACATAGCAAGATACTATCTTCTGGAGGAAGGGAAGGAGAGGGAGAGAGAGAGTGTGTGTGTTTGACTCAGCAATGAACTTATGACCCAATCCATATAAAGCGTAACTGAATGATACTTACATATTATTTTCTCTGTAAGGCATGGACAGCCTTGTTAGGCTTAAGAACACTACATGACACTTTAGCGACGCAATTAGAACCATTTTAAAGAGTGAAACTACCAACAAAAACACACCAAAAAAAAAAAAAGAGAGAACCAGCAGTAAGTAGGACGCAAAAAGAATCTCGTTTACTTGGAAGAGCAGAAAGTAAGCTATTGCTTTGCTTTAGCTCAGCTGGGAAAATGCATATTGAAGTTTGTCTTAACTCTCTGCACATGTCTGTGAAGAGCCACAAAAGGATTGATCTGAGCTGACAAACGTCATCAAGTGCACAGATTTGCAATTATAGAATGCATGCAGGATGAGGATGGGTTACAGGAAACCTTGCTGAGCCTGGGTTATGGTACTCCCACATACTACAGGTCAGATGGAAAAGCATATACCATGCTTCTGTAATGCCGGGTAGCTCTGTAGACCAACTGCTGAGTGCATGCTCTGCACCTTGTCTGCGAGACGTGAGTAGACAACAAGAAATTTCCTGCCAAATACATCACCTTTTTCCTTGGAGCACAAACCAAAATCTACTCTTTCTGGCTCAGGTAGAAAAGGAGGCTGTTGCTGAGCACAGTGGTCTATATCTTTACGTGTACTCAGAAGGCAGGGGTAGTTGGACCTCTGTGAGTTCAAGGCCAGTCTGGTTTACACAGTGAATTCCAGGCCCTACAGAGCTCCTGACCCAGGGGAGAAGGAGGCGGTGTCATTTAAATATGTACACGAAGTAACCTTTAGAGAGTACTTAAATGCCGGGGTCACAGCCAGGCCACTACAAATAAATAGGCCTGGCTTGAAACAGAAACAGTTCCACCTTTCACAGGGCTCCGTCCTCTGCCTTCCTCCAGTGCTTCTGAGTGGCTGCCGTCCTTCACTGCTTCTCTCTGCAGACAGGCTTCCTCTGCCTTCTCTGGCTCTCCTGCACTTTCATAACGCTGGCTCTTATGTGGTTTTGGCTTCCGTGGCACTGATTCTAGCCTGGCTCTCCATGGTCTGCGCACTACCCACCTGTCATATCGCCCTGTCTTTCACGGCTCTCATTTCTTGTAACAGATGAACTGAGAGCACCTCTGGCTGGCTCCAGGGCTGGCCTTCAGCCAGGCTCGGTCCCTGGCTCTCTCCTGGGAGCCTGATCTGGTCTGGTTATCCTCTGTCACTTCTGTCATCGCTCTGTGTATCTTTCTGCTGCCTCCTGGCTTTGTTTGCTCAGAGCTCCTGTTTATTCACGGTTTCTGCTTACTCATGAAGGCTGACTACTGAATGTTTCTTCGCTCACAATTTTTTTTTCCTGTTTCTCCAGTTCAGATGCTTAAAAGAAAAATCTTTTTAGCATGATTAATCACCATGTATTTGGGTAGAACATTTTTTGCCAGGATATCTTCTAGGCTACTGATCCACTGTAGTTAGGTAAGGGCCTACCACTGCCTCCAAAGCAGCGTGTAGAACTGGAAGGGCCAGACGAGGCCTGTGGGGTGTAGACATATGTGTTTAAGGATTTCAACAAACTAATTACCCAAATCCATCTCTCTTACAAATGTAGTGTGTGTGTTTGTCTGTGTGTGTGGTGTAGGTCATAAAAGTAAAGGGTGGGGGAGGATACTGAGGAGAGGAAGAGATCTTAATGGGAGGGAGGGGGATGAAAACAGAGAGACCAATGGAATACCTGTGTGTGGTGATTGACTTAAATGTCAGCTTGTCAAATTTAGAACCACCTGAGCAGAGAGCCTCACTCGAAGAATTGTCTTCATTTCCTTAATCAATATGAGAATGTTGTAATGAGGGGCTCGGACTGCGTTTCCAGTGCCTGGTTCCCGGCGCAGGGCTCCTTGTTCTGTCCCGCCCGGCTCCTGGTGTGTACCCGAAATAATTACACGGAAACTGTATTCATTTAAATACTGCCTGGCTCATTATCTCCAGCCCCTTATTGGCTAACTCTCACATATTATTTTAGCCCATCTCCATTAATGTGTATCGCCACTTGAGTTGTGGCTTACCGGCATGAGTCTAACCAGTGTCCATCTTGTGCTGGAGAATCATGGCGTCTGCTCCACTGCCTTCTCTCTCACAGCATTCCATTCTATCTACTCCGCCCACCTAAGGGCTGTCGTACCAAAAGGCCAAGGCAGTTTTCTTTATTTAACCAATGAGGGCAATATACAAACAGAAGACCCTCCTACACCATGAGAAGAACTACCCAAAATGTAGGCAGCACCTTCTGGTAGCAGCCCAGAAAACAAAACACAAAAGAAGAATGATTATTGACCCTATAATGGCTTGCCCTTCCCTCTGCTGCTGCTGATTCTTCTGCTGGTGTTAGAAATTGCACTTCCAACTGGGCTGTGGTGGCGCGCCGGGCGGTGGTGGTGCGCCGCTGGTTCACAACTTTAATCCCAGCACTTGAGAGGCAGAGGCAGGTGGATATCTGTGAGTTTGAGGCCAGCCTGGTCTACAAGAGCTAGTTCCAGGACAGTTAGGGTGATTACACAGAGAACCCTGTCTCGAAAAACAAAACAAAAGAAGGAAGGAAGGAAGGAAGGAAGGAAGGAAGGAAGGAAGGAAGGAAGGAAGGAAGGAAGAGAAGAGAAGGGAAGAGAAGAGCATGCACTTCCAGGTTTCTGATGTGGACGAAGATCAGTGGCTTTCTGGGATTGCTCCAGGTTTTTGGCTCCAGATTGGAATTTTTGTTTCTTAGTCTCTCAGGTGTGAGACAACTGTTGTACTTTTCTGAAGGCATTGCATAACACGATGTAATAAATCCTTTTGTTTTCTCTCCCTTAAAAAGACAATGTGATGTAAACGCGGAAAAAGGGCATAGTTTGGGAAAAGGAAGGGACCAAACAGGATGCATCAGGAAGATGGAGAGAGATGAACTAACATATAATGGCACATTCATGTCAAAACACCACAAGGAAACCCACTACTTTGTATACTTTGAACTTTAAAATGCAATTTTTTAGAACCCGAGTTACACTGTGTTTGTTACTCTTTTGCTTCACATGCAGTGACTTCATATTCCAACCACATACCTATAATCAAGAGTAAATTTAAAGGAAAAGAGAGACTTTATTAAAATTAACCATTATGGTCTGAGGAGGTGGCTCAGTGGTTAGGAGCACTGGCTGCTCTTCCAGAGGACCCCGGTTCAGTTTCCAGCACCCACATAACAGCTTACAATCATCAGTTAACTCCAGTTCCCTGGGATCTGATGCCCTCTTCTGGTCCCTTCAGGAGAAGGCGGTGCACAGACATGCATGCAGGCAAAGCATCCATCCACTCATATAAAATCGTTTTGAAATTTTAAATAAATAAATCACTTCTTTTTAAAACTGCCTTTCAGTTTTAGAAATGTTAAGATGTGCTGAAATAGTACCCCTCAAACCGGGCGGCAGGCTGCCCGGCAGAGACCCACACCCAGTGCTGAGGCTCACACTAAAGTTTAAGCATGCTCACTAGTCCCTCCGCCATGGAAAGACACTCCCAGCCCAAGAAAATGTCTTAAATATGCAAATTTGTTTGTGTGGTTGTGTATATCTATCCCACAGAAAACCATTAGAAGAAAAGCTACTTCTGAAAGCAAAGGACATGGTCAACAAGACAAAACAGCAGCCTACAGAATGGGAAATGATCTTCACTAACCCCACATCAGACAGAGGTCTGATCTCCAAAATATACAAAGAACTCAGGAAAGTGGTCAGCAAAAGAACAAATAATCCAATTTAAAAAAAAAATGGAGTGCAGACCTAAACAGAGAACTCTCAACAAAGGAATCTAAAATGGCTGAAAGACACTTAAGGAAATGCTCAACATCCTTAGCCATCAGAGAAATGCAAATCAAAACAACTCTGAGATTCCATCTTACACCTGTAAGAATGGCCAAGATCAAGAACACTGATGACCTCTTATGCTGGAGAGGTTGTGGGGTAAAGGAAACACTCCTGCATTGCTGGTGGGAGTGCAAACTGGTACAGCCCCTTTGGATATCAGTGTGGCAATTTCTCAGAAAATTAGGAAACAACCTACCTCAGTACCCCGCAATACCACTTTTGGGTATCTATCCAAAGGACGCTCAATCGTACCACAAGGACATGTGCTCAACTATGTTCATAGCAACATTGTTTGTCATAAATAACTAAACAACCTAAATGCCCCTTGACTGAAGAATGGATAAGGAAAATGTGGTACATTTACACAATGGAGTACTACACAGCAGAGGAAAAATAAGGACATCTTGAAATTTCCAGGCAAATGGATAGATCTAGAAGACATCATATTGAGTGAGGTAACCCAGACCCAGTAAGACAAATATCATGTGTACTCACTCATAAGTGGTTTTTAACATAAAGCAAAGAAAACCAGCCTACAATTCACAATCCCAAAGAACCTAGACAACAAAGAGGACCCTAAGAAAGACATACATGGATCTGATATACATGGGAAGTAGAAAAAGACAAGATCTCCTGAGTAAATTGGGAACATGGGGACCATGGAAGAGGGTTGAAGGGGAGGGGAGAGGCAGGGAGGAGAGCAGAGAAAAATGTAGAGCTCAATAAAATCAATAAAAAAAGAAGAAGAAAAGCTACTAGCCATAGAATTTTTAGCTTACTGATCTTCTCATTTCTTTTCTGCAGTGAACACACACTGTTTATGTAATTTCAAAGCACACCGCACTCTAAGACATGGTTTAGAAGCCCTATCAGTTGACTGAAAATCTGTAACCAATCCTCAAGTAATTTTTCATGTCAGCCTTCAATATTACAGAAACCAACAGCTCCCAAAGTAATCAGGAAGCTTTGGTTGTTGCAAAAGTGAGCTGGTGAAAGCGCAGGCCTGTAGTGCTGTGTCTCTAGGTAGGGGCGTGCATTTAGCTCCTACATGGGTCAGTTAACTTGGATTATTGACAGAGGGAAATGGTAAAGGTTCACCACCATCTGCCTGGCTCCTGGACAAGCACTGCTAGACACTGTCCACGAGATACACAACGTGGAAGCAAGCAGGTGGGGAAAATCCAGCTCTGCTAAGCACCGCTGCTCACACTGGACAAATGCTCTTTCAAGTGGCCGGCAGGAAGCACAGATGTTAAAGCCATCGCTATGATCTTATCATCGGTAGCTGGAAGTGAAGGTGTAAAAGGGAATCCCATTTACAAGGGGGACTCCATTAAATATTTTGGAGCCGATTTAGCAAGAACTTAATAAGAAAACTCCAAAATCTTAAGGACACGCTGAAGGAACTCAGACTAGATGGATAGCAGATGCTGTGCACGCCTGGGAAGACTAAACAAACAGCACAACCCATGTTCACTTGCATGTTTAATGCTGCTGTGGCTTGAATATGTAATGTCTCCACAAGCTTATGTTCTGAATATTTATTTCTGAGCTGGTGGCACTATTATGGGAGGTTACAGAAGTTTCGATAAACGGGACCTAACTGAGGAAAGTGGGTCACAGTGAACAGGGTCCTCGGAAGTATCTTGTTCCTGGCCCCTTCCTGGTCCCCTCTATGTCCTTGCTGTCATGATGTGAACTACTCAACACCCACAGCTAGAAGCAACAGAACTACGAGCTAAGGTTAACTTCTCCTCTGTCGTATGTATGCCAGGTAACTTGTCACAGTACTGAGAGAAGCAACCAATGCCAATGTGTCACCGACTGATGGGACACTAAGAGTTTTATAAGACAGAGCAACAAAACAATCCCAAATTTTGCATCAGTAGAAGCATATGGTCAGTGTTACGCAAGAAAGAAAAATACGTTACAGAACGTTTTCATGGATGTTAAAAATTGTGATGTTCTAACGCAATTAGAAGTTACCAAAAGCCTTCGTTCACTTGTAGGCTGCCATAGTGGTTGCCTGGCAAAATACGACCCACTGGTATAAATGTGGCATAAATGCTCTGCAGACTGTCCACTTCCTGACTGGATTGGAGGTCTGCTTGGGGATCGGCTCTGTGGGAGTAAATTCACACTTGGCACTGTAGAGCAGGCAAAAGCCTGTGGCTTGGAGGTCACAGGCCCTGTGGAGGAATCTGCTCCTGATGTGTGATAAATGGATAGGGAGGAAGACTTCTCAAGAATTTACATTTATACCCATGGTCCAGTGCAGTCTCAGCCTTGGTCAGAGAAGCCTTTTTTGTCATTGGAGGGCAGTCAAAACAGGAACTCATAACTGGCCAAAAATCCTGCAAATAAGTGGCTGTTGGATGCTCAGCCCTAAAGGGATATCTATGTCACCCCCTCCAGGGTGCAGGGAGTATCACTGGAGAGGGTGTGGGAAGTCTGTGGGCTCTGGAGGGTTGGGGGTGGTGCTGTGAAGTGCTTCTGTGTATGCCGTGACCATGGTAGTCACGAACACACAACAGCTGTGGCCGCTTGCACAAGACCTGCTCAAAAAGGGGGTGGGCTGTAGGAAGGAAGAAGGGAGGGAGGGAAGACATGGAAGTAGGAAGGGGACTATGTGGGAAGGAGGGAGTGGGCATGAGTTAGAAAGAGAGAAAGCAGTTAGCAGAAGGAATGTAATCATAGTGCACAGTATACAGCATGGAACAGTGAACAAATTGAAGAATAAGGAAAATTAGTTAAGTTTAAGGAACTGCTCTGATTATTCTGTTGAAGGGAATGTTGAGGAAGTCATGGCTGAAGCCCACTCAGAGGTAAATGGCATCTCTTCCAAGAATAGAACTAAGACAGATGGGGACAGCAGAGGACATTTCAGGGATACCAAGGATCACACAGAAGTCTAGAGAGGGTTCTGCTGAACGACATGAAGACACTTGGCACAAATGCCATCATCTGAAATTTCCTTAATGTGACATATTTCCCAACTGTAGTAATGAGGGGCTCGGGCTGCGTTCCCGGCTCAGGGCCCCTTGTTCTGTCCCGCCCAGCTCCCGGTGCGTACTCGAAACAATTACACGGAAACTGTACTCATTTAAATACTGCCTGGCCCATTAGCTCTAGCCCCTTATTGGCTAACTCTCACATATTTGTTTAACCCATTTCTAATAATCTGTGTGTCACCATGAGTCGTGGCTTACCGGGAAAGATTCAGCATGTGTGACCTGGCAGGCTTCATGGCGGCAGCTCTCTCTAACTCTGTCCCCTTCCCAGTATCCTGTTCTCTTTCCCTGTCTATCTAAGTCCTGCCCTATCAAAAGGCCAAGGCAGTTTCTTTATTAACTAATAAAAGCAACCCAAATACAGAAGGACCCTCCTATACCACCCAACCTCCCCCTCATTATTATTATTTTCTTATAAATGCTTTCTTGTTTAAGCTGATATTTTATTTTCCTCATTTTATTTGAAGAGTTTCTTTTTATCAGTATAGAAGGAGTAGGTAGTGGCAATTGTGGACATAACATATATTAGGATAGGTAAATGAAAAATACTAAGTTAAACTGCCTCCAACCACCCAACATTAACCACCATCAAACTTTTCTTTGTTTGAATATTCATGTGATGGTGCATGAGGCCATGAGCATGTGCTTTTGAATCATATGCACTCAATTATGCAGGCAGAAATAAATGGAAGGTAATATGACACACTTTATACTGTATGCTTCGAAAAATTGAGGGGCATCAAATTAAAATCTATTTTCATCTGAAGATTAAAATTTTAAGTATCATAAAACGTAGAAGGGGATCTGCTATTACCTAACAGATGATATGCTCTCAGTTTTAGAGAGACTCAGGTGTAGCTTATTGATATTTGCTGAGCAGATATCAAGCCCAGGGTTCAAGTCCCAGCACCCTCCTGACATATATTTAAAGAAATCAAGCTGGGCAATGGTGGTGCACACCTTTAATCCCGGCACTTGGAGGGCAGAGACAGGCGGATCTTTGTGAATCCATGACCAGCCAGGTCTACAGAGTGAGTTCCAGGACAGGCTCCAAAACTACACAGAGAAACCCTGCCTCAAAAAAAAAAAAAAAAAAAAAAAACCAAAGAGAGAGAGAAGAAATCATGAATGTCAAGACCAGTGGGTCTTACACTATTAAGTAAAACAAACTATTTAATTAAAAGGTAAATTATAAATGAAGAACAGTGGAATGAAGAACCATGGATGACAAACTGACAACGTTCATTCTCTATACTGCAGGAAGGTGTGGTGAAAGTTTGAAAGGTTGTTGTTCTGTAGAAAGATAATCAAGAGATAAACAAAACAAAAGACAAAAAAGAAACCCTGGAAACATTGTCAGCCTCACTCATTAAGGAGACAGAATTTAAAATAACAATGAGGTAAGAATTCACTCTACCACCAAAGGGCAAAATGAGAAAGACCACAGTCAGCCAAGGCCTGAGCCAGAAGGCGCTAACACACTGTTTCCACTGTGCCATGAGGTAGATAGCAGTTCTGAAAAGAGCAGAGCAGATAGCTTCATCCTAGAGAGGATGAAAGAAAAACATGAAGTCACTTGTATAGATAGCTGTGCCACATACGATAGTGAAATTGTACGTAGGCATAGATCATCCTGGAAATACTAATGTTATTATTGTAAGGTAGTAACGTGCCAGTAAACACAATAAAATCTACAAATTATGTACTAATGCAAAGTAAAAGCACAATTTAAAATACCTCTTGATTAGGACCACGTTAACATGATATCTACACAATAAAGATATTTATACCTTGATGATACCTACACAATAAACATGGTACCTTCCACAATAAAGTAGAAGCAAGCGGGATCTTGGAATTAGCATGAATTTGATGGCAAAGACAGTCTTCATTTCTTTAACCTATTTAAAAATAATTTTTGCTATTAAATATACGTGAAATCAATATGTGGAGTTTTTAATGATGTTTCCTATATAAGAAACTATGACTGGCATGTAGTTCATCTCAAAATTTACTCTCCCCTAAACCATCTCCATACTAGAATTGAAGAAATTTGGAACAGAAATTCCTACTGTTTAGTTATTGCAGTGAATTCTAGGCTGCCCTACCTAGATGCCCCCTTCGCAATGAAACGCCTATTCTCTACCCTGATGAGGGAATTGGCAGTCAACTCTCTGCCGCATGTCTTTCTGCGAGTTTCCCTGTGCCGAAGAAAGCTGCCCTGCCCAAGGTTACGATCCTTTCCTGGAGGTCAGTGATGGGAGGCAGGGTCTAAGGCCAGGCTCTTTCATATCATGAAGAAAACTCTGAAGAACAGTTCCCATGAAAGCCTCTTTTCCTGGGTCACTGCTCAGACTCCAATCACTGCTTGTGTCTTCGTTTTGTCTGTGAAGGTGGCTTTTGCATTTTGTTGCTATTTTGCTTTGTCTTAGATGTTGCTGAGATAGGACCCACGGTGGAATTCAAGCCTCAAGCTCATAGTGATCTTTCTTCTCAGGCTCCCACAAACTGAGATTACCAGTGTGCTCCATCACACCCAGCTAGTACCACTTTGTCCAGACACCAACATTGAGGCTCCAGCCTACTCTAAACAGCCAGTGCCAGGACAGGCTCCAAAACTACACAGAGAAATCCTGTCTCAAAAACAAAACAACAACAACAACAACAACAAAAACAAAAAACAAAGACACCATTTTTCCAGTTCTTCCACGAAACCAGTCATCCGTCCGCTTGATAGCGAACTGGTTGCTCTGGAGCGATCAGGGATATGTTTTGACTAGAGTTAACAGTAGTCTGAGTATGGATTTACCTTTTCTGCCCTCAGGGATCCAGCCCACACCATATCTAAACAAAATATGGAGTATCTGACCCATCACCCCAGAGTTCTGCATAGATATTTTATTGGCCTCAGAAAACTACAGCAGAGTAAACCATCAGTGTACCTGATGAGGGGCTGACTGTTCCTATTCTCTCCAGCTTCCATTGCCAGAGAATCAACAAGATAGACAACCCTTATCCAAACTAACTAAAGGCAGAGAGAGAGAATATCCAAATTAACACAATCAGAAACAAAAAGGGGGACATAACAACAGATAGCAAGAAAATCCAGAGAATCATAAGGGCATACTTTAAAAACCTGTACTCCACCAAATTGGAAAATCTAAAAGAAATTGCTATTTTTCTCCAAAGTGCCACGTAAATCAAGATTTAAAGGTAAACAATTTAAATCGGCCTGTAACCCCTAGTGAGATAGAAACTGTTGCGAGATAATTGATCACACTGTGATACTCCAAGACTGCTAAAGTTAACCTTGAATCAAGGGGTGGAGTCAGTGACTAGCAGACCAAAATCAGTCATAGAGACTTTGGAGGCACAGGAAAGAGTAGGAAGGGGCTTAGAATCTTACAAAGGTTTTCGATTTGAGAATCATGGAGAGGGTCAACTGGTCATTCCTCCAATGCTTTCTTGATCTATGAGGTTTTTACTCCTATATCTGACTCCCAAATTTTTATTAATAATAGAACAATTTAGATAAGCACTTCATCTGGTGTCCAACCTGCTGCACGAAATTGTGCTAGCAATAATCCTGCTGCCGCCATAGGACACACCATTCCCTCACGCTTCTGCAGCCTCCAAATCTGCAGCAGCCAACAGCAGCTATACACCCTGGCCCTGAACACCTTCTGCCACCAACTTCGACCCCTAATACTGCAATCACAGCCACCTGAGGTCCATGCCCTCGCAGGAAGCACCCTAGGCTTTCCCTGGGTCTGTTCCCTGGGCGCCGCTGCACCAGCTCGGCTGCCTTGACACATGCTCACCCCTGCTTGGGCTTCTGCTGCTGCTACCATTGCCACACACACAGTCTGCACCCTCAATCCATAGATGCATGGGAGCAGCTCCGGGCGCTCTTAGCCCAGCCTGTGCAACACAACGGCAGCCTGCAGCAACACCTGGGCACCGCATCTCACTTCCACACACACACACAGCCACACACTGGCACTGCATCAGGCTAACCCTGCACAACTCCACCGTCGCTGTAGTCACTGCTGCGGACAAATGGAAAACTCAGCAGATCTGGTGAGATGGCTGGGAATTCTTTTTTCTTTTTTATTCATTTTTATTGAGCTCTACATTTTTCTCTGTTCCCCTCCTTACTTCTCCCCTACCCCCTTCAACCCTCCCCCAAGGTCCCCATGCTCCCAATTTACTCAGGAGATCTTGTCTTTTTCTACTTTCTACTTCCCATGTAGATTAGATCTATGTAAGTCTCTCTTAGTGTCCTCATTGTTGTCTAAATTCTCTGGGATTGTGGTTTGTAGGCTGGCTTTCTTTGCTTTATGTTTAAAAACCACCTGTGAGTGAGTACATGTGATAATTGTCTTTCTGTGTCTGGGTTACCTCACTCAAAATAATGTTTTCTAGCTCCATCCATTTTCCCGCAAAATTCAAGATGTTGTTATTTTTTTCTGCTGTGTAGTACTCCATTGTGTAAATGTACCACATTTTCCTTATCCATTCTTCAGTCGGGGGCATTTAGGTTGTTTCCAGGGTCTGGCTAGCCTTGGAATTCTTAAGGAGGTAATTAGGTTTTATTTTTTTTAAAAAAAAGAATCCTTCCCACATTAAAAATAGGGAACATTAATTCAATGCAGGGATTTAGGACTCTGGATTTAGGACCATTTACAATGGTTGGCTAAAAATGGAAAAATTAAATGAAAGTATAACCAAAATAGCTGGGGTTGACATAACTTCAATTCTAATTATTATCAGTTTGGTAATTCATATCTTATCCTTTAAATAGTGGTTTGATAACTGTGCCAAATATGAAAAATTGACTGATAAGAAACAAACATGAGAATGACTTACTATTGATAAGATACAAGCCTCAGAAAGACTTCCTAATGGAGCTAAGAAAAACATTCACACAGCCAGGGGAATGTAGAGCAGAACGTACCACACAATTGCATGATGAAATGGAAGAAGAGTGGAGTGATCCAAGGCCATTAGAAAACCAACCGTAGTTTACCCAGCTGCCGTGCAAGAATGACCACCAGATGATAGGCACCCCAAGTCTGTGTAGAATAAAGTGGAATCCTGTAGAATTGTTAGATTTTAGATTTAAGAAAGCATCATTTCATATGGTATGAATTCACTCTATGTAAAGCAGATGTTAAACTCATAGGCAACTCAGTATAGAATTATCCCCCAAGACTGGAAAGATTTAGCTACAACAATAGTGGTAGCTAGTCCTCAGTTACAAGGGAGAACATGATGTAAAGAGGAAGCTAGGACCAGAGAAGAACAAAATGGAGCTAGAGTTATTGATATTTCCCAAGACCAGATTCTTGGTGAAGGTCAGTATCCTGATTCTCAAAGACAGTTTGGATTTGATTATCGCACCTTTGCCCTATGTCTTCTAGAAGCTTTGAATGCTTGGGACAAGGTTGAAGAATCAGGAAAGAGGTCTGAGTTATTTACTAAAATTATACAGGGCCCAAAAGAATCTTTCACTGATGTTTGCAAAGACTGACTTTAGCTGTAAATTGAGTAGTATTAGATCCAGAAGTTAGACAAATGCCAATTAAATCTTTTGTTTTTGAGAATGTAATTCAGAATACAAAAGGGTGATTAGGCCTTTAAAGGCAAGACCAGCCTCAGTAGATGAATGGATTAGAAATAGGGCTGATATTGGGTCTCATGCTTATGATGGTGCTTGGATAGGAGAAATGATTTCTAAAAATTTTAAGAAAAATCAAAATGTCAGATGTTTTAATTGTGCTAAATAAGGTCACCTGAAAAGAGAGTGTAGGCAAGGCATTCCTAGAAACAATGTTTTTTCTAGAAATAACCCAAATAGAAGGCCCCTGCCTTGTGGAGTATGCAGAAGATATAGCAAAAGGTAGCATTGGACTAATGAATGCACGTCAACAAGGGTCAGGGGAGGTCACCCTTTACCATTGGGAAACGCCTTAGAGGGCCTATTGCTGGCCCAGTGTCAAACTGGGGGCCAGTCAGTCATTACCTGTCAGCACTGGAGAAACTCATCAACAAGGCAATGAATGTCTTTTGTTAAAAACCATACTGTTCTGGATGATAGAACAGTTTTAGTAAATAGAAAAAAATTTTCAGGAGAAACCATAAAACAAGTATTTTGGCCAATCTCTATAAACAATCAAAGACCAAAGCTAAAAAAAAATTTTAAAAATGGCATCGTAATTGAAGGTTTGGTTGGCAAAGGTGCAGATATAACAATAATTTCACCCAAATCTTGGCATCCAGATTGACCTATTCAAGGGTTAAATATTCAACTTCTAGGGATTGAAACTTTATCTCATGTTTTAAAAAAGTACAAGGTGGATTGTGTGTAGAGTCAGAAGGACAGATATGAAAATTAAAGCCATATGTGGCTACCATAGCAATGAATTTATGGGGACATGACTTGTTACAGCAATGGAAAATACAGAATAACATTCCTCCAGTCTCAGAAACAAACCACAAAATAAAGAATGCCTCTGAGAGAAATGTTACAAGATGTTATCAAAAACAGTCACCAACTGCTCAGGTTTTACATAAGCAGGGCACAAGAGCTGTTGATCTTTCAGAGGTACCAACAGCCCTACCTTTAAATGGCTAACTGACAAACCTGTCTGGGTGAAAAATGGCCTTTGACATCAGAAAAATTACAGGCACTGGAACAGCTGGTACAATAGCAACAAAATGTTCAACATATTAAAGAAGCAACCAGTCCTTAGAATTCTCCTATATTTGTGTTAAAAAGAAATCTGGAAAATGGATAATGGTAACAGATCTGAGAGCCATAAATAGGTGATTCAGCCAATGGCTCTTTATAGCCTGGAATTCCCTTGCAGTCTTTATTACCTAAGGGATGATCCATAATAATGATTGATTTAAAAGACTGATATTTTTACTACACCTTTACAAGAACAGCTTAGAGAAAAAATTGCCTTCATGGTGCCTGCCCACTGACAATAATTATCTTTTAGAAGATACCAGTGGAGAATCTTTCCACAAGGAATGTTAAACAGACCCATATTGTGACAATATTTTGTACAAAAGCTACTAGAATTAATTTATAAAGAGCTTCCTATATCCATAATTTGCCATTCATTATTTGGACTATACCTTACTAGATGATCCAGATGCAGACACCTTAGAAAAAAGGTTTGATGAAGTAAAGAGAATTTTGCTTTGTTGGGGACTGCAAATTACTCATAAAAAATTACAAAGAGGAAATTCTATTAATTTCCTAGGATATAAGATAGGTATACAGGAGATTCAACCACAGAAAGTACAACTCAGGAGAGATCCATTATGAACTCTTAGTGATTTTCAGAAACTGCCAGGAGATATTAACTGACTGTGGCCCACTATTGGATTAACAACTCAGAACTGAGCAATTTATTTCAAACCTTACAGGATGACACAGACTTAAATAGTGCAAGAAAATTGCCAGCTGAGGATGAAAGACAATTGGCTCTGGTAGAAAAGAAATTACAGGATGCACGTGTGGATTTCTTGTATCTACAGATTAATTGTATTCTGGTTATTTTAACTTCTACACATTCTCCCGCAAGAATTCTTATGCAGAGAGAAAATAATATTTTAGAATGGATACTTTTGCCACACAAACAGAGTAAAAAGTTAAAGACCTATGTAGAAAAGTTTTCTGAATTGATTCTGAGAGAAAAATTGGTGTGGGAGGTCCTTCTGTCTATGTGTTGCTTTTATTGGTTAATAAATAAAGAAACTGGCTTGGCCTTTAGCATGGGAGGAGGAAGGCAGAGTTAGAAAGAAGCCATGGAGTCACAGGAGACAGACTCTGGGAACTTTACCTGGTAAGCCACAATCATGTGGCAATATACATATTATTAGAAATGGGTTAAATTAATATAAGAGTTAGCCAATAAGAAGCTAGAGCTAATGGGTCAAGCAATGATTTAATTAATGCAGTTTCTGTGTGATTATTTCAGGTCTAAGCTAGCCAGGCAGCTGGGAACCAACAAGCAGCCTTCTCCAACAGAAAATTGAGACTTTGTCAACTAGCAAGAATAGACCCAGCAGAAACTGTGGTGCCTTTTACTAATGCTGAAATTGCTTCATTATGGGGAGAAAATGAACACTGGCAAAGAGCTTGCAGCAATTTCTTGGGAGAAATTAGCAACAAATATCCCCAAAACAAGAGACTTTAATTTCTAAAAGAACTATTTGGATGCTTTCTCACATGGTACAGGGAACATCAAATTCTGGAGCACATACATTCTATACTGGTGCAAATAAATCAGGAAAGGCAGGATATAAGTCAGGAAAAAATGAGTAAAGTCGTTCAAATCCCTTATGATTCTGTCCAGAAATCAGAATTATATGCTATTCTCATGGTGTTATTAGATTTTCCAGAACCTCTTAATATAGTTACTGACTCTCAATGTGCAGAAACATTTGTTTTACATATTGAGACCACTAAATTTATTCCAGATGATTCAGAACTAACTTTTTTTTTACTTATTCAACAATACCAAGTAATGAGAAATAGAAATCATACGTTGTATATAACCCATACCAGATTCCATATGGATCTACCAGGACCTCTAGCACAAGGTAATGATGAAATTGATGAGTTGTTGGTAGGAAATGTGCTAGAAGACTCAGAATTTCATAAGAAGGATCATGTTAATAGCAAAGGTTTGAAGAAAGATTGTTCTATCACTTGGCAACAAGTCAAGAAAATTATAAGGAAATGTCCTACTTGTTTTCTATATAACCAAAGTCCACTACCTTCAGGAACTAACCCAAAGGACATTCAAAGAAATGAAATTTGGCAAGTGGATGTGTTTCATTTTGCAGAGTTTGGAAAATTAAAGTATGTGCACTGTACCATACATATATATTCAGGATTTTAATGTGCAACAGCTTTGAGTTCTGAAAAGGCCATTATGGGAAAACAAATTAAGATTGACAATACTCCAGCATGTGTCTTTGTGTAATGAAACAGTTTTTTGCATATTACACTATAAAACATATTCCATTTTATATTACATTATCATACAATCTTACAGGACAAGCAGTTATAGAAAGATCTCATCATACTTTAAAAGATGTGCTTAAGGGGCTGGGGAGGTGGCTCAGCACTGGCTGCTCTTCCTGAGGACCTGAGTTCAATTTCAGTACCCACATGGCAGCTCACAATTGTTTACAGCTCCTGTTCCAGGGGATCTGACACCCTCACACAGACATGCATGCAGGCAAAACAACAATGCACATAAAATACAAATAAATGTTATTTTTAAAAGGTATGTTTAATAATCAGAAAGGTGTAATAAAGACCCCCTGAGATAGATTACACATGCTTTATTAGTTTAAATTTTTTAAATTCTAATAAGAAAGGAATGACATCCAGGTAGTGGTGGTGTACACCTTTAATCCTAGCCCTAGGGTGGCAGAGGCAGGCAGAGCTCTGTGAATTCAAAGCCAGCTAGTTCAGGACAGGCAGGGATACACAACGAAACCCTGTCTCGAGAAAAGGAAAGGAAAGGAAAGGAAAGGAAAGGAAAGGAAAGGAAAGGAAAGGAAAGGAAAGGAAAGGAATCACAGGTATAGAGAGACATTAGATTGTAAGTAGAAAAAACTGCTGAATTAAATCAGACCGCATACTTTAAAGATGTGCTGATATGTGTTACGTTAGGAAAGAGGTTTTCCTTTTGTTTCAACAAGAGAAGAAAAGTTAGGGATACCATCAAGATTGATAAAGATTAGATTAAACAAGAGAGAACTCTTTTTTATTGTTTTGATTGAGCTATATATTTTTCTCCGCTCCCCTCCCCTTCTACCCTCTCCCATGGTCCCCCATGCTCTCAATTTACTCAGGAGATCTTGTCTTTTTCTACTTCCCATGTAGATTAGATCCATGTATGTCTCTCTAAGGGTCCTCATTGTTGTCTAGGTTCTCTGGGATTGTGAATTGTAGGCTGGTTTTTCTTTGCTTTATGTCTAAAAGCCACTTATGAGTGAGTACATATGATATTTGTTTTTCTGGGTCTAGGTTCACTCAATATAATGTTTTCTAGATCCATCCATTTGTCTGCAGATTTCAAGATGTTATTTTTTTTTTCAGCTGTGTAGTACTCATTATCTAAACATACCACATTTTCCTTATCCATTGTTCGGGCGAGGGGCATTTAGGTTGTTTCCAGGTTCTGGCTATGACAAACAAAGCTGCTATGAACATAGTTGAGCCCATGTCCTTGTGGTATGATTGAGCATCCTTTGGGTATATACCCAGAAGTGGTATTGCTGGGTCTTGAGGAAGGTTGTTTCCAATTTTTTTGAGAAATCGCCATACTGATATTCAAAGGGGCTGTACCAGTTTTGCACTCCCACCAGCAATAGAGGAGTGTTCCAGTTACCCTACATCCTCTCCAGCATGAGTTGTCATCATTGTTTTTGATATTGGCCATTCTTATAGGTGTAAGATGGAATCTTATAGTTGTTTTGATTTGCATTTCTCTTATGGCTAAGGATGTTGAGCATTTCATTAAGCGTCTTTCAGCCATTTTAGATTCCTCTGTTGAGAGTTCTCTGTTTCAGGAGAGAACTCTTGATTAGGAGAAGCGATAGTTCATCAAACAGCATGGCCATTCAATCTAAACTAACTTACAAAACTAACAAATGCCTTTCATTTGATCAGTTACAACTTGTCAAAAAAGGGAACTCCCTAAAGTTAGAGTTGGGGCAGGGTTTTATTTTTTGTCTTTCCAGAAGACTAAAAGCATCTAATTAAAGAATCTAAAGACCACTGGACAAATGAGACATTGGAGGAAGGACAAATCATCAAGAGAAAATGTACCAAGAAAAAGAGTAAATTGGCCTAAAGGTATAACACACTTCCAACAGGATAGAATTTCATAAATATTCTCATGGGCTGGAGAGATGGCTCAGTGGTTAAGAGCACTGGCTGCTCTTCCAGAGGTCCTGAGTTCGATTCCCAGCAACTACATGGTGGCTCACAACCATCTGTAATGATATCTGGCACCCTCTTCTGGTGTGCGGGCATACATGGAGGCAGAATGTTGTATACATAATAAATAAATAAATCAAAAAATGTTAAAAATAAAAAAATAAAAAGAATTTCATAAATATTCTCAAATGTTTGTTTATGCTAATCTCTATAGACATATAAGGCAAATGGTCTTTTTGTAGTACCAATTCAATTAAAAATCAATGCTGGCTTTGGAGCTGAAGCATGGCTCCTTCCTTCTCTAAACCCAAGGATGCTTGTTAAAGGAAAATCCAAAATCTCTGCCTCATGTCAGAACCACCTGTTATGAGACAGAAGAAAATCAAAATTAAGGGACTATTCTATTGCCACTAATCTCACAATTCTTTGGTTTTATTTTGACTCCTTAAAACTTTCTCAAGGTACAAATATTATCTCAAAATTTATGAGATTATTACATACACATATATATAAACTTTCTGTTGTGATATTAATGGTCATATAGAGTTCTAACCAACTCTAGATATAAACATCATCCAGCTTCCTGTGTGTGATTTTGGTCTTGACTCTGAAGTAGGTAACTCGGAATTAAAGCTTATGTACCATGGATATATTTAACAGACTGTGGTCTTTTAACCTTTCAGAGATCTACTGTATATGGCATTTAAAATGTTTAAGCTTTCTTCAGTGAACTGTAACCATTCCTGGCAGTGACCTTTGAGGGCTCCAAAATCATGGGGCCCTGAATGATGAATCCACAGGAATTGTGGTAATAGCACTAAGCTGACAAATACTACCCAAAGATGAGTTTTGGACTGCAAATTGCCCAGAACAATGTCAAAATGGTGAGCTAAGATGGTCCAACCTCACATACTACCCCAGCCAGGACTTCAGATAAGCCCTGCACTTTCCCATTACACAAGAACTGAACACTGAACAACAGCTAGCTCCCCCCAGGACTTGTCCATTATCTCAGTTTTCTCGGGGCCCTCTAAAGATGCCATCCTTCCCAGACAATAAGAGGTAATTTTAAGAACAGGATGCCAACTTTCCCAAGAGGTGGGGTGGGTAGGTTTTGGTTGTTCAGTGGACTATGAATGCTTATCATGGTGTAAGGGGATTGGTTGCAAGTTGTTATGGTCATGGTCAGGGAGGAAACTAAGCCAAGGATGGTAGATTCAGGATCTTTTTCTGAATAGATGAAAAGGAGGGCTATAGGAATGGTAGGATAAAATTATAGATTATTGAATCTACTTTTTAAACTAAAAAGCAACTATTAATCTCAAATATTTTACATTGGTGTGGATTTTTGTACATTGATACAAATTTAAGGTTATTTTTGTTAGATCATACTGTATATATATTTCTACTCTTGTGTAAAGGAATTTTGTATATCAATTCAAATCTAAGGTTACTTATGTCAGAACATACTATATATATATATATATATATATTTTGTTTGTTTAAAATATTTTTGTATGAAATTAAAGACCCAGACATAAACCTATACATATATGGACACCTGATTTCTTTGATAAAGAAGCCAGAAATACACACTGGAAAAAAAAGACAGCATCTTCAACAAATGGTGCTGATCAAACTGAATGACTGCATGTAGAAGGATGAAAATAAATTCATACTTATCACCCTGCACCAAACTCAAGTCCAGGTGGATCAAAGACCTCAACATAAAGCCAGGTACACTGAGCCTGACAGAAGAGAAAGGGGGAAAGATCCTTAAAGCACTGACACAGGGGACGACTTTCCGAGCAGAGCAGCGGTAGCACAGGCACTAAGACCAACTACAAGTAAACGGGGCCTCACAACCGAAACACTTCTGTAAGGCAGAGGACACTGTCAAAGTGGCAGCCTATGAATAGGAAAAGATTTTTACCAACTCCATGTCTGACAGAGAAATAATATCTAAAATATATATAGAACTTGCTAGGCAATGGTGGTGCACACCTTTAAACTCAGCACTTGGGAGGCAGAGGCAGGCAGATCTCTGTGAGTTTGAGGCCAGCCTGGTCTATAAAAGTTCCAGGACAGGCTCCAAAGCTACAAAGAGAAACCCTGTTTCTAAAAACCAATAGATAGATAGAGATATGTAGTGACATTTCATTTGTATTTTAATAAATAAAGCTTGCCTGAATCAGAAAAGTAAAACAGCCACATTGGCCAGTGTTACAGACCAGGCAGTGGTGACACACACCTTTAATCCCAGTAGCCACACTAGCTTGCCATAGAAACCAGGCGGTAGTGGTGCACTCCCTTAATCCCAGAACTAGAGAGAATTATAAAACAGGAGGAGACAACTCTTAGTCTCAGTCTCATTCTGAGGTTTCCTGGAGGAAGGATCACCATTTTTGACCGGAGGTCAAGGTAAGAGTCAGGGGTTGGCTACTTTGCTTTTCTGGTTTTCAGGGTGAACCCCCAAATCTGTCTTTAAGTTTTTATTAATCGTGCTTCAGAGACAGAGATAGAGATAGATAGATAGATAGATAGATAGATAGATAGATAGATAGATAGATAGATAGATAGAGATACCTCAAGAAACTAAACATCAATCTAGATTTGTCATGGAATATCTTGTTTTGTCCTTCTATGGTGATCGTGGGTATAGTAGTCTGGGCTGGCATCCATGGTCTCTCAATGTCTGCATAATGCTTGACCATGACCTTCTGGCTTTCATTGTCTCCACTGAGAAGTCAGGTGTAATTCTGATAGGTCTACCTTTATATGTTACTTGGCCTTTTTACTTTGAAGCTCTTAATATTCTTTCTTTACTCTGTATGTTTAGTGTTTTGATTATTATGTGGCGAGAGGACTTTTTTTTGGATCCAGTCTATTTGGTGTTCTGTAAGCTTCTTGTATCTTCATAGGCATATCTTTTTTAGGTAAGGAAAGTTTTCTTTTATGATTTTGTTAAATTTTCTGTGCCTTTGCGTTGACTTTCTTCTCCTTCTTCTATACCTATTATTCTAAGATTTGGCCTTTTTATGTTGCCCCATATTTCATGGATATTTTGGGTTAAGCTTTTGTTAGATTTAATGTTTTCTTTAACTGATGAGTCTATTTCCTCTATTTTATCTTTTGCACTTGAGATTCTCTCTTCCATTTCTTGTATTCTGTTGTTCGTACTTGCATTTGTGGTTCCTGTTCTTTTCCCAAAGGCTCGGGTGCGCCCAAACCGGCAGGGGACCTGCTTGCTTCCTCAGAGGTCTCAGACTTGCGCAGGGACCCACAGGGTCCCTATTCCCTTTGATGTCCCAAACCAATGCCTGAACCCACAGGGGACCTGGCTCAGGCCTACTCTCTCTGAGGGCCCAGATTCGCACCTAGCCCTGTCAAGATCTCTGGTTCCTGCTTATTCCCTCGGAGGACCCAGCCTCACTCACGCCCAGGCTGATGGAGATCCTGGCCCGGTCTAGTTCCTGGGTGGTCCTAGACTCTTGCCCAGACCCGCGGGGGTGTTGGCCTATGTCCACTCCCTTGAAGGTCCCAGATTCACATCCAGACCCTCAGCAGTCTCTGGCTCTGGCTCACTCACTCAGCGGTTATTCCCTTGTACCTGTTCCGGTGGAGATCGCTGGCTCTGGATCTGGATGCTGGGTCAATCCTGATCCACTTGTGCCCCGGGACCGAGTTGACTCCTATCTTCTGCTCCTGGTGGAGCCCATTCACTCCTTGTCCTAGGTAACTGGTTCAGTCCCACTCCAGTTCCGGTGGAAGTCGCGGATCAAAAAGGGAAATAATTCAATTTAAAAAGGGGATACAGACCTAAACAGAGAATTCTCAACAGAGGAAACTCAAATGGTGGAGAAACACTTAAAGAAATGTTCAACATCCTTAGCCATCAGGGAAATGCAAATCAGAACTACTTTGAGATTCTGTCTTACACCTGTCAGAATGGCTAAAATCAGTAACACAAGTGACAGCTCTTGCTGGCAAGGATACGTAGCAAGGGGAACACTCCTCTATTGCTAGTTGGAGAGCAAACTTGTACAGCCACTATAGAAATCAATAAGGTGGTTCCTCAGAAATATGGGAATCGATCTACCTCAAGATCCATCTATACCGCTCTTGGACATAGACCCAAAGGACATTTCATCCTACTCCAGAGACAATTGCTCAGCCATGTTCACTGAGACTTTATTCATAATAGCCAGAACCTGGAAACAGCCTAGAAGTCCCTCAACGGAAGAATGAAGAAAGAAAATGTAGTACATTTACACGAAGCATTACACAACCGTTAAAATAATGCCATCATGATATGTGCAGGCAAATCGATGGAACCAGAAAAAATCATCCTGAGTGAGGTAACTCAGACCCAGAAAGATAGAGCATTTATTCTCTTATATGTGGATATTAGCTGTTAAATAAATAATAATCAAGTTACAAACTGTAGACCCAGAGAAGTTAGATAAAGAGGGGGAGCATGTGGATCTTCCTGAGAGGAGAAATTAGGACTGACTAGAAGCAGGGAAGGGGGAGAGGGATAGGAGCAGCGGTGGGGGCAGGAACAAGAATGGGATATCAGGCAGGGGGAGAGGTGAGATGGGGAGAGGATGTGGGCAGATATGGCTGGAATTGGGGGGGTTGGGGTGGTGCTGAAACCTGCCTGGTTCAGGAGGAATTGCCTGGAATCTATGAAGGTGATTCTAATGAGAACTAGAAATGGATGATACTGGGCATCTTGTTGCCAGGTGAGGCTTCCAGTGGTGGGACTGATTGCACTCAGTTGAGTTGTTGGCTAAGGGGGTCCCATGGAAATTCCCAAACAACCCATGATGTTGCTAAGACAAAGCTTTGCTCTCTGGAAACAGAGCGGAGCTCCATCGCTGAGAACAACACACACACACACGTCTCACTGAACATGGGCAAGTGGAACTGGTGCCTACCTGGAGCCTTCCCCCTTCTGTCTAGTGCCGCTGGTGCAGGAAGGTGTCCTGCAGGCTTCTGAAAGAGAAATGTGACACCAGCCCAGCCACAAAACCTGTAACCTACGATCTGCCCAGCTTACAAATATGTTAAGGCAATGGTGGCACAGAATTTGTGTCTGATTTGACCTAAGGCCCACTCCATGAGAAGGAACTCACACCTGAAACTGCTAGAATAACCAAGAACCAGAGACTGCATAGCCCAGAGACCTAAGATAAAATGAAATACTACTGATCTTTTTTTTAAAGTATCAATAAAATTACCCCTAATGCTATTCTTCTGTACTTATCTGGTCATCATCAGTTGGAAACAAATGCAAAGACAGTCAGACACTACTCAGAGAGAGAGATTCTAACTGGGAGATCTCCATCAAATCCCTCACCTCAGAGTTCAGAGAATCCCACAGAGATTGTAAGAGTCAGAGGGGATGGAGGACACCAGGAGAACAAGGCCCTCTGAACCAACTAAGCAAGGCACTTATGAGCTCATAGAGACTGAAGCAGCAAGCACAGGGCCTACATGGGTCTGCACCAGGTCCCCCCGTGTATATATTATAGCTTTTAGCTTGGTGTTTTTATAGGACTCCTGACTGTGAGAACTAGTGGGGCTTCCCCGTGGTTTCTGGCCCTCTCTACCATAGGCTCCAGCCTACATAAGGGTGGAAGCTGGGTTTGTAAACCCCTAAGCAACAGATTTCCCTGATGGCAAAACTGACCAATCGGGGGGAAGAGCCTTTCCAGCAATGGCAGTTGATGGCTCCATCCCCGTCACAGCAGACTGTACTCTCAGCAGGCCTTGTCCCCACAGCCATGACCAAGACGTGTAACCTAGCTGTGGGTGCCTCGCAGCCTCTTTGCCCTCACACATTTTCCTGAAAAGCAGTGGCCTCAGAGAAAGTTGTCCAGGAAGTGGGAATCCTCAAACCTTCCAATTTTCCTCAAATAAGGAGCAGCTAAGAGGTAGTTGAAGTCGTCTTGTTACAAAGTTCCTGTTGCAAACCATGAGAAAGCACTAAAAGAACTGTCGTTTAGTGGATCATAAGGTTGAGTGTTTGGGTCTTCTATACAAACCCCCAAGTGGCAGGTTTGGGTTTTCAATGGATTCAGGTTATGACTGTTATCTTAACTTCCTTTGTGTATATCCGAGTTGCACGTAATTCATTCCTCCACTCCCATTGCCTCTGCTGTGAGCAAAGAAGAAGAGAACAAATGAAAAAGAACAGAACACCATTTGAAGCAAACTAAGGACAAATGGACATCAGGGAACGTTCAGAGAGTCAGAGAAGGCTGTTACAAAATAAAAATAGAGCTGGGAGGTGGCCCATGCATTTAATCCCAGCACTTGGGAGGCAGAAGCAGGAGGATCTCTGTGAGTTTGAGGTCACCCTGCTCTACATAGTTGCAAGACAACCAGAGCTACATAATGAGATTCTGTCTTCGAAGAAAAGGGCAAAATATTTTTTAAATAAAATGAAACTACTATGATAGAAAATTTAAATTTAATAGAAACGTTAAAAGAAAAAAATTAGGAAATCACTGGGATGAGGGGGTTTTGGGGAGGGTTAAAGGAATAGAGGCAAGTAAAGTAGATGATCCAATAAAGGAATTAGGAGTTCTGGAGGAAAAGAAGTTGCGAATTAGGAACACTTGGAAAATAAGGAAAAAAATTATCAGAAAATTAAAGTATTCTGGCAGGAATTTTTAATTCAATACAATAACTGGAAGATAAAAGTGAGGAGATGTTGGACAAGAGGCCACCCAGCAAAGGACTGGTACAGAAGGAATTAACAAGAGGGTTTGAAACACAAACGAAGGAAAAAGGGAACTCTCAGACAGCTGGACGACTGACAAGAAACTGCCCCCAACCAGAGCTGGACCAGCGAAGGCATCCACACTGACATCCAAACGCCTGTGACAACCTGGACTGCACAGCACTGTCCGAGGCACTGGGAGAAACTCATGCGAGGAAGCTGAAGCTTCAAAACACAAGCGAAGGAAAAGAAAAATGAGGTCAGATATGAAAAGAACAGAAGGTAGTCACCTAGGAAAATATTTCCACAATCTAAATAGACTTAAGCACAATTACGATATAATGAAAAGGCAAGAATGGGTGAGGGAGGATGTGCTGTTAACGGAGGGAACAGAACCAAATCTTTACCTGCTTAGGAAATCAAGAGATAATCTAATGGTGTAAAGTCAAGAGACAAATACAGACAAAGCAGCCAAGTGTCGGAGGTGGGAAGCCGTGGCCAGTGGACCACTGTCTTGTCATCATTTAAACTTCACATGGGATTTTTCATTAGGCCCTTTTGTTTGGCTTGTTTGTTAGTTAAAAACTCAAGTTGTGGGAAATAATAGAGATGAAAATACTAGGGTGGAAAATACGAAACTGGATCAGAAGCCAATCTAGGTCCAGGATACATTACTGCAACTGGGAGGCTAACGTTCAGTTCTGAGCTTACAGCAGCCAGCACAAAGTGGGAAATGTAACCATCCGCTCAGTTTCAGAGTGTCCAGGAGACAGAAACAAACCACTTACTCAGGAGAAACAGATCTATTTGTGGTACTGAGGCTGAGAGACAGTTTTCCCATCTGTCCACCTAAAGAGGACACCACGTGACATAGTCAACCACATCTTCAACCTACATACAGTCAATATAACAGTGCCAGAGAGCTCCTGTGTATCCTGTCTCTCGGCATAGGTCACTGGCAAAAGGCCAGCACCAAGCCCACTGAAAGCAGCTCCGAGAGGAGATGAAAACATGCTCACGGTATAGCCGGGTGGTTAGAGGGCAGGCCCAGCTTCCAAATCTCTCAAACAAATTACATAACCACTCCGTCCGTATCCAGTGCTCTTGTCTATAGAATGGGTCTAAATGTAATCATTTCTTAGGATTTTTGTGAAGATTAATAGAACTTCAAAAACAAGATACTCATTGTTCAAACTGGATGTCCTAGGCTGTGCCTGTTTCCCAGCACACGAGGTAGCACGCAGAAATGTCTCTTGAGTCTATGAGTCTGAGAACATTATGGGCAGTATGGTGAGAGTCAGATGGAAACAAAACAATAATTAAGAAGATTTCCATTATACCAGATCTATTTAAGACAATAGAATAGCATAATATTGGTGGAGGATAGACATGGATCAGTGATATAAGAATAATAAAGATGTAATCACTACAGAAATGCCAGCTTCATAATTCAATGGAGGAAATAGTCTCTTGGCAAATTGTGCCAAACAGCCAGGATTCCCCATAGGCAAAGAAATTAATTTCAGCCTAATTGCATACATCACACAAAGATTAACTCAAAATGCCCAAGAAATTTAGAAGGAAAATGCCAACTTATATATATTTTTAGGGACTGGTAGAGTGTTTGTCTAGTATGCAAGAAGCCCTGGGTTCCATCCCCAACACTGCGTCAGCAGTGACCAGCACCATAATTCCAGCATCTAGAGATTGAGGCAGTAAGATCAGAAGTTCAAGGTCATCATCAGCTACAGAGAGAGTTTAAGGCTAGCCTGACTTGTGTGAGACACCATCTACAAACAGACAAGCAGAACAAACAAATAAAAATCTCTGGTTAGAAAAAAGGGGGAGAGAGAGAGAGAAAATCTTCCAAGTCTATGGCTTGATGGAGTTCTTATATTTGGTGCCCAAAATAAAGCATGAGAAAAATTGATAAATTGGACTTGATCAAGCTTAAACCTTTGCTCTACAAAAGGTCCTGTCAAAAATGAAAAGATAAGACCTGAGGAGGAGATAATGTTATAAGAAACATTGTTTTCTTTTTGCTGTTATTGTTTTGGGTTTTTTGAGACAGGGTTTCTCTATGTGACAACCCTGGCTATCTTGGAACTTGCTTTGTAAACCAGGCTGGCCTTGAACTCACAGAAATCCACCTGCCTCTGCCTCCCAAGTGCTGGGATCAAAGGTGTGCGCCACCATCATCCAGCAAGAAGCATTGTTAACCAGACAAGTGCCAAAAAACAAACAAACAAAAAAAACCAGGATTCGAATATTAGATGCTATGTGATTCCATCTACACAATGTCTAGAAATGACGAAACTACACAAGCGGAGAACAAGTTAGAGTGCTGGGCTGGAAAAGGAGGCGTGCCCGGGACAGGGTAGCATGAGGGACCTCATGGTAACAAAATGGTGCTGTATCTAGATCAGTATCACATGTGCTAGATAGAACTACATAGAACAACATGCTTATGCACACACAAAACAACACAGGTACATATAAAACCCTACAGGCTGAAGATATACCATAGATCATGAGTTATTGCCCAATATGCATGAAACCCAGGGCTCAAGATTCAACACATCACACACACACACACACAAACTGTTATGGTCTGAATGTGGAATATACCCCCTGTATGTCTGAACTTTTGGTCCCCAGATGGCGGTATTATTGGGGGTGATTGCAGAAACAAGATATATGGCTGCCAGAGGTGGGACAATGGATATCGGATTTTGAGATTAATAACCCAGCTCTAATTCTGGCTCAAGGTTTTTGCTTTCTGATCCACCAGAATGTGAGGAGCTTCCATCACACACTGTAGCCATTGCTTTGAGCTCTCCTTTCCTCTAACATCTGTAATGACCCTTTTCATTTATGTAAACTTTACATAATAATAATAAGCTGGTTGTATTCAGCTCTGTCCTCTTCAGTGAAGAAGTACAGTCAGAGCCCCAGAGGGTGGTCACATGATGGCCTTAGTCTCTTAGCATGTGCTCGCAGCCTGTACAGACCACTTCACCCAAAGTACATAGTGTTCAATACCGGACACAATGTGTTAAGGGGACGGGAGGTGGAGAGGAGTTAACGTGCTTTACTTTGCTAAGATAAGGATCCAGCCCCACTTCTCGTTAGCTACTGACTCCGCCCTCTTGCAGGTGGAGCTTAAGGACACATCTGTTCTTATTCTCATGACCCCAGCGAGCACTCTGGTTTTGAGCACACTCTGACGCTCGCTTGGCCAGGAGGATGCAGTAGGCGTAAGGGTGAGAAGCGCTGCCTGCTGTTACCACGGGCTATGAGGTGGCAAGAGTTTCGCACTAGATGTGGTTTCCATTATAGGAAATAACAGAATCAGATTACAGAACACAGCAGGGCTCCCTCTGAGAGTCTACAGTGAGCTGCAGGAGCAGTTCAACCCACTTATCAAAATGCTTCTTGTTCCCATCTCAGTGCAGACAAAACAGTAAATGTTGAGCAAAGGAAGTTAATTTACATCTGGAGGACTTTATTCTGCTCAGAAAATAAGTTGTGGGGTCCCAGGAAATGCTTCATATTAAAATTCTCAACAATCCATGGGCACATTTCATTAAAGGCTAGAGGTAGACAATGTAATGAATCTTTTTTACTAAATAAAAATTAAGCCAGAGCAGTGGTGGTACATGCCTTTAATCCCAGCACTCGGGAGACAGAGGCAGATAGAGCTCTGTGAGTTCAAGGCCAGCCTGGTCTGCAGAGCAAGTTCCAGGACATCCAGGGCTACATAGAGCAACCCTGTCTCAAAAAATAAAAATAAAATAAAATAAATATAAATTTTGTTGAAACCCATGATAGCTACATTACAAATTTGGGCTTGGCTTGGACCTGTCCTGAACTATCCACAAAGAATAAAGGGGTATTTGTTTGAGATAGGGTATTACTCTTTAGCCCAGGCTGGCCTGGAACTCATCATGTAGCCCAGACTGCTATCAGACTCACAGCAATCATTTCAAGTACTAGGGTTCTAGGTGTGTCCGCTCAGCTTACCTACAACGAATTCTTTATACATACAAAATCCCATACTGAAAATGCAACCTTTTGTGAGCCCCCACCCCTAGTTGGGGCTTGAATTCATGGTCTCACACATGCTAATCAGGTGTTCTACATGGGTTTTGTATTGAATATGAACAGCTACTGTATTTAAAGGTTAAATACTAGGACCGAAGTGACCATAACTCCGTTTCTAATTCTAAGCCACATTCCATATTCTACTGTCTAAGGACTGCTTCCATCTCACGTGGTGTTCGGGAAGTTCAAAGAAGCCTCCAGAAACATCACTGTGAAACTCCTGTGTCTCCCACCGACTCCACCTCGGGCTCGCGGCTCTTCTGTCTCAGCAGGTGCTCAGAGGCAAATCAGAAGCTATGTCTCCTAAGGAAACTTCAGAACCTCTGTTTCTCCTAGAGCTCTAAACAGCAATCAGTTCTCTAAGTTAATATCTCCTGTTAAAAGGGGGAAAGCTCACAACACTGGGTGGTCATGGTGCTGGAGTAGGGCCATTGGCAGGCTGGAGGGGAGGGTCATAGAAGCTCCCTTCAGAAACCCCCAGAAAAAACATCCTCCCACCATCTTTCCAGTCCAAAGGTTGTCCGTTTGTTTATTTGTCTGAGTCCTGAGAGTTACTGAACCCAGGACCCAGGGTGTTAGACGACTGACCTACAGCTGTCCCTACTCCTACTCCCTGCTGTTTTGAAAGCTGGACCAGTCTAGCAGCTAAAATAAAACTCCTTCTTAAGTCAACAGTCCCCTCTATTCAAAAAGGGGGGAAACTGAGTCAAGAGACAAGATTTTTGTTTTTGGAGACAGGGTGTCATGTAGCCCAGGTTGGCCTCAACTTGCTGTGTAGTCAAGGATGGAGTCCTGGGATTACAAGCATGCACCACCATGCCTGGCTTTATGTCGCGCTAAGGACCAAATGCAAAGCCTCCTCACTCCATTAGCTGAGCCACGATCTCCTACCCCCAGAGATCTGTCTACCTCACTCCTGCTCTCTACAGAGGTCTCTAACCCAGGATTGAGGATTCGCATGGAATCTATGAATAGAATTCAGGGTGTTAGTGAACTTGGAAAGAAAACAAAATTGCATCTCGTCTTTGCTTGGCTCTGTTTGGAACCCAGTACTCCTTCAGGATCTGCCCCACTTCCTCATCTATACCATCTATACATATTACCTCCTCATCTATAGGTTTACACTGGCCTATGGCCCTTCAGTTATTAATTCAATTGCAGTGTCCACAGACAGACCTTATAGATTTCACTAGAAGAAATCAGAGCTGTCTTCCTGTTACTTTTATATTCGTGGTGGGTATCTCAAAGCATCATATTGTCTAATCACTACTTTGTGTCATATTTTGATAGACTCACTGCGAATCTCATAGTCTAATAACAAACACTTATTCCCATAATGCAGTGATTCTTAACCATTCTTATGTTGTGACCCTTTAATACAGTTTCTCAGCACTCGGGAGGCAGAGGCAGGTGGATCTCTGTGAGTTCGAGACCAGCCTGAGCTACAAGAGCTAGTTCCAGGACAGGCTCCAAAACTACAGAGAAACCCTGCCTTGAAAAACAAAAAACAAAAAAAGAAAAAAACAAACAAACAAAAAAACAGTTTCTCATGTTGTGGTAATCCCCAACCACAATTCATTCATTTTCTCTCTCTCTCTCTTTCTCTCTCTCTCTCTCTCTCTGCTTTTTGAGACAGGGTTTCTCTGTAAAGCTACACAGGCTGTCCTGGAACTCACTCTGTAGACCAGGTTGGCCTCAAACTCACAGAGATCTGCCTGTCTCTACATTAAAGGCATGTGCCACTACTACCTGGCCAACCATAAAATTATTTTCATTCATTACTACTTCACAACTTTAATTTCGGTATTGTTATGAGTCAGAATGTGAACATCTGTGTTTTCTGATGGGCTTCAGTGACCCCTATAAAAGGATTCTTTGGCCCCCAAAGGGTTCATGACACACGGGTTGAAAATCACTGCTATAATGCAATCTTTTTAATAGATTTTAGCTTTCAATAGAATTTGTTTTCTTTGGACCCTTGGGTATTTTATTTTTTAAAAAACATATTTATTCAAAAAATTAATATAAAATACACCCATTTAAAATGTATAAATCAGCTGATCCCAGTGGTACATGTAGTAATACCAGCATCTGAGATGCAGAACCAAGAGGATTGCTACAAATTGAAGCCAGCTTGAGCTATGTGACAAGTTCCAGGCCAGCCAGGGATATGTGATGAGACTCTGCCCCCACTGCCCAGTCCCACAAAGGATGCAACTCAGTGGCTTTACTATTTTCACAGAATTATGTAATTATCACTATAATCTTAATTTGGGACATTTTCATCACTACAAAATAAACTTATACCTCCTATCAGTTACTTGAAACTCCTCTGTGCTCTCTGGAGCTTTAGTTCCCTTTATTGCCAAGTGTGTGGCTAAACTGTAGCTTTGTTTTGTTGTTGTTGCTTCCTCGAGACAGGGTTTCTCTGTGTAACTTTGGAGCCTGTCCTGACACTTGCTCCATAGACCAGGCCGGCCTCAAACTCACAGAGATCCGCCTGCCTCTGCCTCCTGATTGCTGGAATTCAATACTGAACCACCGCCCAACCCTTTAAACTGTGTTTTATTTATCTATGTCATCAGACAGTTTGATTCTTTCCTCTTTTTAGCTATTCAAACAGACGTACTGGGTGCTCAAACTCTCTGCCTGTGAGTCTCGCCAGCTCCCTGTAACTCTTCCAGTGGTTTTCCCACATCTCCACTGCCTTGGTCACTCTGTCCTCTACTCCCTATCTCTGCTCAGACCCTGTCACTTTGTGGAACCATTCAGCTGGCCTCTTGCCACGTCTGCTACCACAACTGCTGCTAGGTCTCCACTGCCTCCTGTTCGTGTTGTCCATTCGGTCTACCCTATTAATGCTAAAGGGCTAACGCGGGAGAGAAAGGCTACTGGAGGTGAACTTTCAGGAGACCTAAACTTGCTACAGCATGGGTCAGCACAGAACCCAAAAAGTGAGTCAAAGACCCTGCTTAAATAGTGAGGAAAGGATGTGTGGCTAGGGTCTTCGCACCAAGCACAACACAGTCTTTCGTGCAAATGAATGACTGTGTTGGCCCCAGTCACAAACACCACCAACGGAAATGATCCTGCTATTGCTTGATTGAGAAGCACCACAGGGTCACATGAAGCTCACCAAGGCTTGTTTTGCTTAGCGGGCAGCTTTCAGAAGCTGGCGCGGGCTGTCAGGAGCGGTTACGACTGGAGTGTGGATTCAGCTGTAGTTGTAGGGTCTTCCCGCTGCCTGAGCACACTCCAGGTGACTGGAAAGTATCTAGACTAGCTGGGTTGGAATGAGGGAGATGCTTGGTCAGCAGTTTCACACTGGAGGGTGTCAGATTTAAGGGAAGGGCCCATCAGACATCACCTCTTGACTGTTTTAATCATTCACACAAAACGTTAAATGGGTGCTTACAGGGCTGGGGAGATTACTCTCGCTAAAGTGCTTGGCATGCTAACATCGGAAACTTAGTTCAGATTCCCAGCTTCCGTGTAAAAGTTGGCAGTGACCTGCACCTATAATTCTAAGCACTGGGAATCTCAGCACTCACTGACCAGCCAGAGCAGCTGAATGGGTAAGCTCCAGGTCCAATGAGAGACTCTGTCTCAAAAAATAAGGTGGAGTCACTTATGTATACTATCATATCATCTGCAAATAGCAATACTTTGACTTCTTCCTTTCCGATTTGTATCCCGTTGATCTCCTTCAGTTGTCTTATGGTTCTAGCTAGAATTTCAAGAACTGTATTGAACAGATATGGAGAGAGTGGCCAGCCTTGTCATGTCCCTGGTTTTATGGAAATTGCTTTTTGTTTCTCTCCATTTAACTTAATGTTGGCTATAGACTTGCTGTAAATCTCCTTTATTATATTTAACTACATCCCTTATATCCCTGATCTCTCCAAGTGTTCATAGCAGCTTTATTCATAATAGTCAGAAACTGAAAACAACATAGATGTCCATCAACCAAAGAATGGATAAAGAAAATGTGATACATTTACATGACGGAATATTACTCAACTGTTAAAAAAAAATGTGGCACATGACTTTAATCCTAGCTCTTGGGAGGCAGAGGCAGGCAGATCTCTGTGAGTTCAAGGCCAGCCTGATCTACAAAAGTAGTTCCAGAATAGGCTCCAAAGCTACAGAGAAACCCTGTCTCGAAAAACAAATAATAAAAAAAAAATACCATGAAATTTTCAGGCAAATGGATGAAACTCGAAAAAAATCATCCTGAATGAGGTAACCCAGACCCAGAAAGACAAAGACAACATGGTATGTACTCACTCATAAGTGATTACTAACTGCGAAGTAAAAGATAGTCATGCTCAAATGAAAGTAGACCCCTATCTATCACCATGTACAAAACTCAAGTCCAAATGGATCAAAGACCTCAACATAAAGCCAGCCACACTGAACCTTATAGAAGAGAAAGTGGGAAGTACGCTTGAACGCATTGGCACAGGGAACCACTTCCTAAATAGAACCCCAGCAGCACAGACACTGAGAGAAACAATTAATAAATGGG